>BMAO01033613.1:0-292836 GCA_019973975.1 Trichonephila clavata | reverse complement strand
AAAGTATGTAATCAATCTCATATTTCATACTTTGCCTAAAATCGTCCGGCATTGTATAGAATGCCTAGGCATTGTATAGAATGCCCGCATTTCATACTTTGCCGGTAACATATACATCAACTGACTTGTCTTGAAGTACATAATGGATATTTCATGAAGCACCTAGTTATTCTATGAAATAACTGAATTGTATACGCCCGCACACTTTAACTGTAATATATACACGGATCAACTTATATTCGGAAATATATGGTAAATGTATTCATACACTGGTCTATGCTTACAGTCTGCAAAAATCACTTTTTTACAATACAGAACTCAATTGATATTTCAAAACTAGAAAGACAAGTCTTATTATAATGCAATTAAATTTAATTTGATATTATGCTATTCGTTGTATATGCAGGTTGATACACTTTCAATCTGTCGAGGTTCAAAGTCTCCACGGTGTGGTGTGGAAGTTCAGAGTAGAGTACCTTTTCATGTGTGTGTCTTCACTTGACCGTGGTTCAAAATTACGAGGTCTGTCGCCAATAGCTTTGAAATGCGATTCTAATCACACAACGTTCATTTAAATCAATCAATAGATTCGAATTCAATTTTATTCTTTATTTTAGTCTAATTTGAATATTTTGTCTGAACAGAATTTTAGTACAATTCTTTTCGAATTATATGTACGTTAGATGTACTCTACATGAAAGTTGATAATAATCTCTTTAAACAGTTTCTTAAACAAATGGAAAACACTTGTAATATTTCATGTGTTATGCAAACCATGTGTGTCAAATTAGTTTCTTCACCTGCCTTACATTTGTGTGTGAATTCTAACGTTTGTTTTATGCTGTAAAAATTCGCTTCTGGTACTAACATGGCGGGCGATGTAACTGATGCCACTTCCTTAAACCTTTTGGATAATAATTTGAATTTATGTTAATCAAGAGTTATCGGAGGATGGTGCTTGTAAAATGACGAAACATCGATGCCAACAAATCGCATTCAAACTTGAAACAAATATTTATTTCTCGAAACATGATTCTGTGAATGGAATTATCAAGAGTCAGCTTGCTTGTCGAGGGCATGGAATAATATTATTGGAATTTATCCGATGGTTTCTGGATGGGGATTCTGTTCCGTGGATTATAGAATTATTGTTTAACCTTGTTTTGACTTTTGTCTACATGTATTGTGTTATTTTAAGATGGGTTTAATCAAACATTCATTTTAGCAAGCGTTAGTTTAAGTTGTATTCTACTTCGCTGATTATGGAGGATTTTCAGTTATTAAATAATTTTATGCTTGTAATATAAAGAACGAATTTTAAAAAAAGGTAATTAAATGTAAGTGCTTGAGGTTAAGTGCATCGTTATTGAGTTTTATTAGTAATTTTGGCAAAATGATCGAATTGCCTTGACATCGAAATGATATTATGGAATGTTCCAATTTAATTTCAAAACGTAAGATTTAAAGTTATAAGGAGCACATGAGATAGTGAGAAACAAATTGATAAAATATAACACATTCTCTACTTAAGTGCTATTCTAACTGCGTTTCACGGCACCCTGGGGTTCCACGAGTCACACTAAAAGATGGAAAAGAAAACAATAAACGTATATAAGAAAAATGGATTCTAGTTCTCTATGAAGTTTGTGTAACCGCAAGTATTGAAAGCTTATACCTCATTAAATAGGAAAATTTTAGTTGTAAATTTTTTTTATAATGCTTTTTTGAACTTTTATTATAATAAAGGAATATTAAGTTTTTTTCTTTATATGTATTACCTACTAGGTTGTGAGTATTCTACTGTTATGGGTTGCACGAAATAATTTTGTACTCGATAGTACAATGCTTTGCAAAATCAATAGTTTTCTAATGGAAAATGTACTTTTCCCATCGACATTTCAAGATATTCAACACTGAAATCCAACTTTAAGCAAGAACAGCTCTTAGAGATTTCAGGTTGCAAATTCGTACAAAATGCACAATATTTCTCACACAGCTGTAAACATTTTTATGACATTAGGAACAAGATATTCAAAATGTTTCTCTCAACGTAAGTGGCTACAAAAAATGTAGAAACGAATTAAATGCAGAGTATGAAAGGCAACTGCAGATGATTTCAATATAGACCTACACATTAAATGTTTGTGTAAGAAAATGCAAATGCAAGCATATATCCCACTTACTAAACATAATGTATGGGTAGGAGACGACTGGATCAAAATTAATATTATTAACGTATGAATCATATTAAACTAGAGATTAAAATATTTTTATTAATTATTACTATATTCGTTTCTGCCGGCTGAGTGGCGTGGTTGGTTTATCGCTGGTATTCTGCACCTAAGGTTGCAGGTTCGACACCGGCCCAGTAGCCGCGGTAGTCTAGTGGTCAAGGTATCGGATCGTAGCTGCATGTCATGAGTTCGAGCCCAGTACCACTGAAGACCCGCCGTGTAGGAGATCGATGTACTTTAAATCTGTCAAGAGCTCAAATGTCCTCCCGTTGGTGTGGTGTGGTAGTTAGGAGAGGGGTGCCAGCTCAGGTGTCGTCCACGTCCCTTGACCATGGTTCAAAATTACGCGGTCCGTCGCTAAAAAGCCCTCCTGTAGTTAAGATTCCGACGTTAAGATTCACTCACTCGACATCGGCCCAAGTCGGTGGATTTTCATGATACAGAAAATCGACAGCGGCCATGTCGAATGATTATGCGGCATGTGGAAGATCCCTAGAGTGTCTGTTTGTCTTTGTTGCTTTCGGCAAAATTAAATACTAGCACAGGTTTGCATCGTCAGAGCTCAGGTGCCTTCCTCTGTGGAGGAAACTGGGCGTCAAAATTACCTGCGGTGATTGTTATCCGCCTTTAGAGGTGCCGTACTAAAAAAATATACCAGCTCCCGGGGAATGTACTAGGTCTGCAATGGTAAAACTTCAATCCGCAGCCTATTAGAAATAAAAACTATTCGTTTCTTTTAATTGCCTTTACATAAAGTACCTATAACACACACACACACACACACACACACACATGTGGGCAGCTTTAAATATTATTTTAATATGTAATCTTCTAAGAGTGTATGTGTGTGGAGGGCGACTGCCCAAAGACACCTTGTGTTGTTTTAAAGGTTCCATGAGCCGAAAAAGGGTGATGACTACTGCTCTACTATAACATTAAATTACATGTTTAAGGTATTCAAACACGTTGTAATGGCCAATTTTGATCTACACACGCATTTTTTATTGAATAGGAAAATCTTTTGAAGCTACAAAACATATTTTGTTTCTATTTTACATAGAATCCGAGTTACGATAAATTACATAAAATTAGAAAAACTGAAATTGGGTCTTTTTTTTCTTAGTCAACCAAATGAGGGCTTTCTTAAATTGCTCAAAATCTATCCTATTGAGTCTGATGACTCAAAAGCGGCCGCGGTGGTCGAGTGGTCTAGGCATCGGATCATGGCTAGCATGTCATGGGTTCGATCCTAGTACCACTAAAGATCCGCCGTGTAGGGGAGAGAGGAACGTTACATCTGTCGAGAGCTCAAACGTCCTCCCGTTGGTGTGGTGTGGTAGTTAGGAGAGGGGTACCAGCTCAGGTGTCGTCCGCGTCACTTGACCATGGTTCAAAATTACGTAGACCGTCGCCAAAAGCCCTCGTGTTGCTAATCAGTGCAACGTTAATATTCTCTCACTCTCACTGATGACTCAAAATGATATGAATGTATTTCTATGAAGCTTTTTGAGCTTGATATTTGTATTATTTTCTCTAGAATGTACGAAAATAATTCTTATTGTATTAGTATTTTTTGAATTATGGTTTGTTATTTCAAAAATAGCCTCATAAATGTCACATTACTTATAATATTTATCCCATCCATTCTGAAATTTTTATATTTTAATAAAACATTAAAATTTTACCACATTCTTTAGATAAATGTGTATAGTTTACTTTTGAATAGCTTTATAACAAAAAAAGTATTAATTACTTTTTCTCTATACTGCTTTAAAGAATTTTCGAAAAAAATTGCTGAAATTTTTCTTATATCGTAATTTTTATAAAATTTAGATAATTTATTTAAGTATTAATATTAATTGGTATTGATTCCTAAATAGTATTTATAATGCTTTAATATGCTGTTTTTAAAAAAGTTCTCTGAATATGTTCGGATACCTTGAAATATTATGGCGGTGTGCGAGTGTTTTTAAAACCATATTAGAGTTTGAATACGTAAAAAATGTATACGGGAATTTGGCGATCTATCTGATTTCTTTAGTTCAAAACCTCAATTTAATTTGATTTTAAAATGGTCACTAATGTAATTACAGTAAAACCCGTTTTTGTGCGGTAATACTTTTATGCGATTTTATTTTTGTGCGATTTTTCCTGTGCTATCTTTTTTATGCGATATTGCGATATATGAATTTTAACGGTTTGGCGCCAGTGTAGTGTTTTATATCATTGTACCAGTAGCGATCAGAGAATGTTAGGGTCCCATTGCAAAGTCAGACTTATTTGTCTTTAATATTTTATAAATTGGGTAAATACGTTCTTGGAGCCTTAGTCGGGCCTTGGGGTCCCCCCCCCCCGCAAGGCAGGGGTAAAGAAATGTACGTTAAGCCACTATAATGTACATATGTACACTTCAAAACGCTCTGTTCATTTGTTGTAAAGAGTCTCTTGACAATGCACGTTTAGATGCTTTCTCTCAACGCGCCAACAGCACGCGCTTGATTGAAGACGAAAATTTCAATGACAGTGGTATTATCAATCATTTGATAGATTATGAAGACGGACAAGGAGAACCGGATTGTTTGAGAGTGGATAAAATATATGCAGAAATAAAGCTTTCCAACACGTTGGGAGAATCATTTTCTTAAAATAGATACCGATTCCGAAAAGAGTATAAAATTTCAAAAAGAGCTTCGATCATGCCTATCTGGTTATCGTGACCTTTACAAGCAATTGACCAACCGAGCTTCGTCAGAAAATTTATTTTGTTATGGAAATACTTTCTTTCTCTCATAAATTTCCTAAATAATTGTCGTATTTTCGAAGTGCGACTTTTTTTTTTTGTGGTCCCTTCCCAATGCATAAAAAAATGTTCTGTAGTATTTCCACAAAGTTGTTTGTTATACGTAAGAATTTATGAAATTTTCGAATATTTTTTTGTGCGTTTATTCTTTGCGGTCCCTATCTACCGCACGAAAATATGTTTTACGATATTGTAGAGTTGAATTTCGATATAAGCATTACAAAATTATATTGTTTTGCACAGAAATATGAGGTTTTAAAATTTTTTAATTTAAAATTCTTTAATTTTAGCAATAAAATAGTTTGGACAAATAAATGATTTTGAATAGTGATTAAACTCTATAGCATAGTAATAATTTTCGGATATTATTATTTAGGAATTTCTTTACAATGATATTAAGCATTTAAGTTTAAAATGATTTCCCACATTGGAAGATACATTTATATAATCATTTTCTAACGTGCTAATTAATATGCAAACGACTATTGCGTAAGAAATACATTTTGACTTGGCTTTTTTGCTTAGATAGTTCTAAGCTTTTCGATCTTAGAACGTTTGATTGGTGGTATTTTCAAAACTTTATTTCCATTGCTTCATGAAATTATATGTATATTATTTGTGAACCATATCACACGTTTCGTAGAATACAAAACTACTAGAATTTCACAGTAGGTAAAATATTTTATGCAATATTTAGTTTTAAATTGAGGGATGAATTTGTATTTAGGTGGTTTTGTTCTCTAGATTTTTAATTTTATTTCATACCGTGTTTCAATTAGTATAATTGAAAATATTGTTTACTTATTTCTTATACTAAGAATTTGAATACATTTGAACAATTAATTATTATTTTTCCAACATTAATATGATAAACGTGCTTCGCTGCTAAATTCTTTAACTTCTTGATCGTGATCTATTTCTTTGGCATTTCACTAAATTGACCACTTTTGAAATAAGTAATTACTTAAAAAATTTCGAGATACAATAATAATAATAATAATTTAATATTTGTAAACAAAACACTTAATGTTTTGAAATAAAATCTCGGTTACTGCTATTACAACGAATAAAGATATGTTATAATATTTGCACTCATTTTAAAAACTTTTAATTAATTTTTTTTAATAACGGTTTTTAAATACTTATTTATTAAGTAATTTTTTTTCCAAATAAATAAATAATTTACCAGTTAATATCAAATGGATGATTCAAAATATAAATTATATGTCTCAACGGTTAAAAAGCTTTAAAAAAAATTTTTTTTTAGAGATTTTTAATTTTATAAATGGCGTTTATTTTTTTAATATATCTCAATTTTTTACTTTTGTGAATTGAAAAATTATTTTTTAAAACATTGGCGTATTGCAATGAAAATTACGATTTTCAAATTATATTAAAATACTTTAGGTATTATAGATGTAATCTTTACGCCAAATCTTTGGGAAACAAAAATTAAATTGTGTAAGTTGGTATCGGTATTTAAATAGATAAAAGAGTAAAGATAGGAGTTGCAGGTTTTGACAAATTTCTGTGTAACAAAAATAAAATAAATAGAATATTTATAGAGATGTTTATTATTGTTTTCCATACATTTCAGTTTTTTTAGTTTCTGCAATTTGTGGAGTTAGTAGTGATTATGTAAAGGGCCCAGTGGCCGAATTGTAGCGTATCCGCGCTTCCACACCACAGGTTCGTGGTTCTATCCCCAGGCTGGGTAAGGTTGATTCAGCTTTCTTACTTCAGTGGGTCGATAAATGAGTGCCAAGCTTTCTTGGGGACTAAACACTGGGGGATTTCGCTTCAGGCTGACCACCTGATCGGGACATCTGCTCATGCACTTCAGCGCTCAATGGTCACGTATACTGAGATGGGTACAGTCGGCCTTGACCCTCATGGGCTGTTGCGCCACTGAGTTTAGTTAAGTGATTATGTAATTATGATTTTCATTTTTGGTATGTATTAATTTGTTTATCAACATTTTGTTTTCATTTTACTAGGGACGTTTTGGCAATAGAGTATGAGTTTCATAGTCTGCATGTTTTTTTTGGATATTTTTTTTGGTGTACAGTTTGTGGCATGTACATGGCTTTTATTCTTGTACGTGACCACGGTAGCTTTGTAGTTATGGTCACGAACTCATGGCCGATGCGCCATTTCGAGCTCTAGTGCTTCTGAAAACCCGCCGAGTAAAGGTTTTGATGCACGTTAAATTTGTTGAGGCTCGGAGTCTTTCTGTTGGTGCAACGTGGCAGTTTGGAGAGGGGCCCTTTATCTCGGGTGTTGTCCTCATCACTTTGAATGAAGATTAAAGTTACGAGGTCCGTCACCAATAGCCTTCGTGATACGTTAATAAACACTCACTCCATTTTTATGTATTTTTTAAAAATGTTTTGTTTAAATTCAACAGGAGAAAATGTGAATCCATAAAGCTTCCTTAACATCACTTTACTCTCCTCAGTCAGTAACTACTTTGAACAACATAGTAATATTTTGAATTTTGGTGCATTTGACTATTTTTCTGTTATTTGTGAGGGTTTTTACTTTCGATATTCTTGACATATGAATGTACAGTTTATATTCTGACGTAATAGGTTGCGGTTTTTATACATAACATGAAGTCACTAGAATTAGCCAGCTTAGAGTAATTTCATCAGCTGAAAAATTTAGTGGAAAAGAAAATATAGCAAAATAAAGTCAGAGTAATGCAATTAAATTCTGCGGCTTAGGACAGAACTGGTAGGGCTCAGCATGTTGATAAGTAAGAATTGAAAAAAAAGACAAATACACATAGATAATTTGACATTTCTTTTATTATCATATGATACATAAACAAGTGGGAGGCATCTGTGTGATGAACCCCATAGAGGTCTAAGGTTCTAAACAGAACACAGGTCATTCATGTCGTTTGCATGGATTAGTAAATTAGATAATATATTTGAGTTCTTTATTGTACAAGGACGTCGACCCCGATGATGATGATGATGGATAGTTTGAGCTGATATGTGACTACATAGTAGACGCCTCTACTATACCTAGAATTCTCTAAGCGAAGAGCCTGGTTCAACCACTTCATGCTCTTAAATGACCAAACAAAGAAATGGGTGTGACGCCGGTTTCTGCGTTGTGTACAGTGATATAGAAAAATGCATTTCTTAACTCGTTAAATAGTTGGATCCGTGATGTAGTGAAACAGTTGTGTTATATAGCTGGAATTAAATGTATTCGTATTTAATTCTTGGTTTAATTGATTAATTAATCTTTCATTAATGTTATTTAGAGGATTAACTATTAATGAATTGTGTAATGATTATAAAAGATGAGACTTGTTAGAGTACCAAGATCTTCAGGCCACTTTGAAATTTTATCTTTCGATTGAGTAAATAAAAAAAAATACTAAATAAAATTTTTTATTTATCTAAAAATTTTTTTAAAAAAATTCGTTTTAATTAAAATAAGGAATGCTTATTTATTGAAATTTCTGGTATTTGTAGAATTAATAATTTGCTAAATTTTTACTAATTTTTGTATAATATAGTGCTTTTAACTGAATATGCACTTCGCGTAATTGATTTCTGTGCTATTTTTATATTATATGTTAGATTCATCAGGGTTTAAAATTAAACTTTTGAATAGTTTAGTAGTTAATTTGAGCAGCAGCAAGTGATGAAATAATAACAATGATAGTATTTTAACTATAACTAGAAAATTATGGATTCCTTTTGCAAATACAGCAATCCCTTTTTTTTAGTTATAGAAAACTAATGATTAAAGTTTCACTGATAGCATGATATATATTCTAGTATATTTTGATATAAAGACAATGTACTTAGACAAGAAAATATTTCTTTGAATTTTTCTGAAATAAACTAAAAATAGTAATTTAAATTATAATTTTTTTTATAAAAAAATATGATTTTAAATATTAGAGAAATTTAAAAAGTCGTGTTTAAAAAATGAATTTTAAATTAACTGAATAGATATAGTTTTGAAAAGTTATTGAAAATTACTGAAAAGTTATTGAAAACTACTTTTTGTCAAATTCACACAATCAGTTTATATGCCAAATTTATACTTCAGGGCAATTAGCTTTGAGGGAAAGGGGCTTACATTGAAACTAGAAGAGTAATTAAGTTATTTTTACTATTGTTAAAATTTGATAATTTTGAATTAGGCATTGAATAAAAAATTTTCTATAAGCGGATGAAAATAAGAATTTCTTATATTATAAAAATAACAAACTACGGTTTACTTTAACTGTATTTAATTTCTTGTAAGTTGGGGAATTTAGATTGGAAAGCTTTTAAAATTCTGTGTCAGGGGCCTAATGCTAAAGATGAAATATTTGATGAGAGGAGTCATATACTTATTCTTTGTTAGAAAATTTCACTTTTTGGAATTATACATGCATTTTATACTGGTTATATTCTTATCGGAAATTTCTATCGGTACAACATCGAAAATTGCAATTAATTTATTTTTGCTTTTTTTTAGTATCATATTTATCTAATTCAATCAAGACTCTTTATATTCCAGTTTTAAATCTTAGTTAAAGGGTTTCAAATAAATGTGTGTGGATAAAATTATGTATTCAAATAAATATGGTAAAAAAAATCTATTCTTAGCTGTCGATTTCTCAAGGCTGCCTTCACTTAGTGTCAGAGAACTTAGTTCAAACTGAAAATTTATTTTCAGAATGAAAATTATTCTAATTTTCAATAGAATTCCTGACTTTATAACGTGTGCATCTTTTTCTTATACTTCGGTGTTGAAATTTAGAAACATTTAAGCAAATGTACAATTAGCAATTAATGTACTAATGTCTTTTTAGTGTTGCAACCTATCCAGTGACGTACATCGTTGCAACCTCTGCATCACGGCGGGGGGCAGGGTTCTAGGGGGCCCAAAGCCTGATTGACGCCAAGTACGTATGGTTTTGCAATCCTTTGTTAGATCCAGCTTGAGGCCTAAAACCTGACTTTGCAGGGGATTATTCTTCGCACTATTATTCTTCGTTACGCCACTGAGACTATCTATTTCACGTTTTACATTAGATTAAACTGATTCGCGTAGTATTAGAAATGTAATAAAATATACTGTTCCTTGCAAAAATAGTTAAATATGATGATAATTTGAATCAGATATATTAACTCTGAAGAATTTTTCTCGACCTGAAAAGTACTTCCAGATTGGATCCTATTTTTTAACATTACGTCAAATAGGCCCTAAGTGTGGGTAAAATTTACCATTCCAAGATATCCAAAAGGCTCAAAAGCGTCTAAACTTTGTTATTCTGAATTGTTTTGCCGAAAGCAGCGCATTTGCATGCGCCCATCTTCTGCATAAATGGCCGAACGAAATCGCATGGTTGCTTTGTCACAACTGTGAAAAAAACCCTTTATCTCGCCATTCCGTTTGAAGACGATCTTGGGATAAAAATTTACATTCTCATCCACCCCCTCAGAGGAATGCAGAGTATCACGTGAGCACCTCCTCTTCCCTTTGACTTTTTCATGCCAAATAAACACGGTGTACATAATTTGTCCATTATGCTTTCCATGCAGACGCTTCTCGAAGATGGCCTTAAAAAGGTTTTAAAGTTATAGCCATAGTTCAGTGATTTTAAAACGTTCTATGTCGCGCGTATGCAGCTGGCGGGCAAAGTCATTCTTTAGGATGAAGACATTTGAGAATGGTGAAGGGGGTAGAGGGAGACGTCAGCAACAAATCTCTCAGGTCAGCGTCACTGGAATATATCATTCAGGCAAGCGACTTTTATCTTGTTGTTTTTGTAGCTTGTTTTTCACCCCCCCCCCTCGCCTGTCTGCTTTGAAAATGTTGTCACAGGATGAGTCATCGTTTTTTGAAGACAATGACGCACGTGGAACGGCATGAGAGAAAAATGTGCCCTTCTTTCTTTTAAAGAATCTTTTTACTGATTTTCTGTAGTAAGTTTTATATTAATATGCTGACTATATCCAGACTGTTTCAGAATAATATTTCTTACAAAAATTGTAACTTTAAAGCAGACGGAAATTTGTGTGCGATTTATCACCGAAGCTTCGCTGCTCGGTCTCTTTTTTTTCTCCAGAATTAATTCGCTTCGTTAAAGAATTTAGCTTTTTTTTAATGTGTCACAGAGTTGTATGTTTGAAATGAAGTATTTATTACTATGATTTGTAGCTTTCCTTTGGGTACAAACTATATTTCGGATATTTTCATACAAAATCTTCAATGACCAATTTAAGGTTAAAATATTAAATGATCGGTTAAGAAAATAATTAATTCTTTGGAATATTCTATGTAGGCACTTAATCTAGAATGATTTTATTTTGAAGAAATTATTTAATTTCAAAAACAGATAAAGTAATGAACTAAATTAAAATGAGGTCACGATATAATGGCGTCATATACATCAATAATGACGTCATAGTAAGTTACATGACAAATAAAACGACGTCATGGTCATGTCAGTCATGTGCTGACTACAATGACGCCATGGGTGTCATAGTCACATGATAACTACAATCACGCGTTTTCATCCAATTAGTTCATGAACTCATATGACGTCATAGTCACATGTTAAATGTTATCATGTTTCAGCCAATCAGTTCAAGAATTTAACTGTTGACAACTTTTGCTTTTTACGGAAATTTTTTTTAGAATGTACATATTTGTCTACAGAGTAATATTGCACTTAGGTAAACAAAATGCACTTGGTTTAAAAATATATGTAAAATATAATAATTTTTTTAGAAATATTGGAAAACTTTTTGAAGAATCTAAAAACTTGGAACCATTTTGTATTAAACTATCACACATTTAAAACTTTATCTAAATTTTACAAGAAAACAAGTATAAAATTAATGGCAGCTTTGAATTCAATGGAGGTCATGTGATTGTATTTAACATATGACCTTCATGAATTTAGTCCATTGCGTTAATCTTATAAATATATTTTTAATTAAAAGATTTACGAATTTTTCAATATCCTATGAAATACTCGAAATATAGTTATTTAAGTAAATTTCAAGACATTTGAAACGAATAATTGGTTAAGAAGGATGATAATCCAAAGCTACTGTTCTGTTTCAATATTATACGCATTGGTGTATTAATAATTATCTGGACTGATATTTCAAAACAATTGCTTGTTCTGAACTTTATTTGATGTTAAGTATCATTTTGAACTACAGAGAGAAAACTTCTGAACAAATGTGCTGAAAATCTAGCGCTTGAAACAATGCTTGTTCATTAATGATTATCTATCTAGAAATCTAACCAGTATAAAACTACTTAATTCATTTTTTCGTATGTTTTACAAACACAATTTACCATCTATTAACTTTTTGTAATTTCTTCATCGTTATTAAGTACACACATTTTGGTTTGCAGTGGTATTTTATTTCAATTTTAACTGCAAACAGAGCAAAAATGTCATCCACATAAGAATTCCGTTTTTTTCTCCATTGTTGTTACTCTTGACTTTTCCATTTTATTTATATGGCTTAAGATCGTTTAAAATTTTGAATTTTTGTCAAATAAGACTTTTTAAACACCTTTTGCTATTCATATCTTCTAAAATAAGACAGCGCATAATATGACTGACCTTGAAAAAAGCTTTCTTTGCTTTCCTTCTTAACTCACGAGCTTTTTGGCTACTTAAAAAAGTAGAACTAGATTTTTATTTCTTTTCTATTATAACTCGTATTTTGTTCTTCAATGGCGTGCCAGTTCTAGATTGGCCTTGACCTTCTCAAAAATTTTCCTCCGGGGCTTGTTTTGGCCATGGTCGTCTTCAAATTAGTCACTCCTTAGGGTAGTGAAATCCCTTTCCAGGTAGTAAACCCACCTGAGGGTGGGTCGACCCTTAGTTCTTGCTACAGTGGGCTTGGCTAAAAATATTTTCTGTGTTGAACCTTTTTAGTTCATTCTAGTAACGTGACCAGACCACTTAATTATTTGGATTTGAATATATTTGCCAACGCCTGGTTCCATGAAGACAGTAAAGTTCTAAATTTGAGCGTCTGAGCCAAATGCCCTCAACTTGGGTTCCTCTAAAAATGGCTTTTAGAATCTGATGTTCAAAGACAGCAAGAATATTTTGCGCCATTGTTCAAGTTTCTGGTGCGTATGGTAGTTCTGAGTAGCTGGTATATTATCAGGGACGTACATACCGCCGTATCAATGATACTGGACCCCCCAAGCTGCAGGGTCCCCAACATGTGTAATATTTTGAAACTTTCAAATAAGTTTTATTTATTTTCCAAAAAAGCCCCCCCCTAAAAGAATTTTGATACAGGGAGACTCAGGACAAGCTGCGCCAGTGTACTTTATATTGGTATAGTACTGCACAAAATTCCTTACATTTTTTTAATCCAGGTACATACACTGCCAAAAATACTTTTATTCACATACATGGCTTTCACCAACACGTAAAAATCTCGGTCATATAAAACAAGAAATTTCTAAGCTCCCCTCCACCACAACATTCCAACACGTGGTTTATGCCAAGCCCGACATCAAAAACGAAACACGGTCACTGGAGGCTGATTGAGGGAGATAATGAAAAGACACGGAGGGGCCTCTTTTGTGTATGTGCGCGTGTTTCGTACCTTCCAGGATTCCGGTGGCTTTTCCTAAAAACGGGAGCGTCGAGAGCGAGCGCGTGGGGAGCAAGCAGCCAGCGGCAGCCGCTTGGCGATGACAGTTCCCCCCCCCCCCGTTTTAAGAACATCCGATGTTATTCAATTTTTCCCCCTGTTTCGGGCACACAGGGTCTCTAAAAGCTGTTGTCCGTAATAATGTAACCAGCGAACGGAATACCCGTGGAAAATAAGATAGAGTTTTGGGACGTTCCGCCCACGCCCCCTCACCTTCCCCCAGGGCAGAGAGGGGGTGGGGGGTTCTCTCTGTTGTGTGTGTGCAGGTGGAGGCTTAATTAACTCAGCTTCATGCTCAGGGCTAATTTCAGAGACTTTGTGCATAATTAACGAGGCAACGTTTGAAATGCTTGAATGCTCTTTGGATGGGGGAGATGCAGTACCCAGTGATAAATATGGCGAAAACTGCAATTAACTGGCAAACCTTTTCCTTCACTTCCACTTTTCGCCCTTCAACCTCCGTGCACCCCCCTCTCCTCCTTTTCCGAAGTTCATCGCTTTACCCCCCTTCTAATATTTAGACCCTTCTGAAAATATTCTTTTCACTGAAAGTTAGTCAACAACATATCACGGCGTGTGTTCTTCAAGGTAAAACATTGTAAATCGTTTGGGAAGGGGTGGGGGAAGGGCTGTTTTCTTGCAAAAGATTTTTCAATCTTTCGGATCTGATTGAACTGGAGGGTGTTGTTTGATAAGAAGAAATCAGAGCGGGGGGCGTTGATTTAGCGATCTGTTTGCTTAAGGTTTCGGTTCGCGGGTCAGTTTTTCTTCTCTTGTAACTGCTGACTTTATCTTTTTGTGGAGAAAAAGACAAATATCGTCAAATACAATAGAGTTAATATATATCCTGTAACTTTTATATCCTACCTTTTATTTATTAGTGGTATTTAGAAACTCCTACGCGATTTCTTAAATCCATTTTTTTCTGATTCTTCGGAAAATAAATTTTGTTTAAAAAATAGATGACAGCAGTGTAGTAAAGGGGCGTAGCTACTGTCGCACCAACCAGCCGTATGAATGATACGCCCCCCCCCCAGGATACAGGGGCCCTAACATGTGTAAGTATAAAAACCATAAAATGTTAAGGGGAATCGAAAAAAAGCCCCCAAGAAATTTTGATACTGGGCTTACTCGAGACTAGCTACCCTAGTGGTGTTGTACAATTGTATCCCTGAGAGCAGGGGGGTAATATATGGATTAAAGCAGAGGTCACCAACGCCCAGGCCACGAACCGGTCCGTGGTTCAAATGGTACCGGTCTGCCCAAGGAACATTAAATTATTTCCCTTTTATTTACTGTGGGGTATTTCACTCGTGTTTTTGTGACTTTCTATGGAAATCATTTTATATTCCCTGTGAAATCGCTTTATATTCAATTTTTGGTGTAACTGTATTTTATTCTAAAGGCTTATTTAAATACAATAAATTAAAATTAAATCAAAACAAACTATAAATAATCAACGCCCCTCCCTCAGCGGGCCGCGGTAAAATTATCAAACGTTAACCGGTCTGTGGCGATAAAAGGGTTAGACAGAACTGGGTTAAAGAATCCTGAAAGTTGGTGGAAGGTTGAGGAATGGGAATTTACCTAAAAATACAAAGCATCCAATTATTCTTAGGATTTTATTTAATGTAAAAAAAGGAAGGAAAATAAAAACAGAAAAATGTTAAGTAAATGTCTAAGTAATTATGAAAGTGAATAACTTCTAATCAGTGAATAAGAATTAATCATTCGAAACATCGTTTTTTGGACACTATTAGCTGATTTGGGAAAATTATTTGTCCTTGATCTTTTTGAGTAAAAGTTGTATGGGTGTTAAAAATGAGACATTACCTGTATATTCTATTAAAAAAATTACAGCTATTTGCAAAGAAAATCTCTCTGCTTTAGTTAACAAATTAGATACATATAGATTTTGCTGTACGATTTACTCTAAAATATCATGCGTCAACGGTGAATTTGAAAATAATTCTAATCAAATTATACTCTGTAATACCTGCCATGTTCGTAATTAATGCTCTTTATGAAAAACAGAAAAAATGGAATTGTGGGAAGCCAGAAGACATTTCCATTATCCAATCCAGTATGATTTCTTAAGACTTTGATTTTGAGTAAGGTTTAAAAAGTCGAAGACGATTTTTTTTGTGAACGCGTTGAATAATAGTATCGAGTTCTTAATATTAGACACTTATTCAATTACTTTGTACTTTTATGTAAATAATACTACTTGTATATGAATGTTGTAATAAAGGTTGTACAATGAATAATTCTGCATTATTTAGAAAAGGATTTGGAACTACGCCCTCTGCAGCGTTGCCGCTGTGATTTACAACTAACAATTTTTTTTCTTCTATATTTGGTAGAAGATTTGTGGATTAATTTTTCTAAATGATAATGTGATAACACTAAAACTGTATTAAAAATGATTCATTTTCAAGATATAGCTTGTAAAAAATTTTGGTTATTTATACATTAACCTATACCATTGACAACTTTTGGCGAGTTTCAACCTGCTTTTGGCGTGATTCAACAAATTTCTGTTTCCGCCGGAGATTGTTCAGTATTTGTCCTTACGGTATCAAATAGGTCGCTATGACTTGAAACTGGCCTGGGATTATTACCGTAGCACTGAGCCTTGCATATAAATAATTATTTCACACGTGCAATATAAATTGAGGACTCTGAAAAATTTAAGTAGTATAAGTTGCAATTATAATATCCAAATGAATCCATAAGTAAGTTTAAATGAAACAATTTCATAATAAGTAATTATTTCCTTTGCAAATTGGCCCAGATCTTGGTTTCTCTAACAATGAATTAAATTATGAAAATGTTTTAGTTTGTTTTTATAGGTTTCTTATAGTATTAAATAGTGGAGAAAAAAATAAATTTAAGTAAATTAAAAAATTCACTAACAATAAAAAAAAACTAGAAATTTTTTTTTTAGCAGCTTTTAAAATTTTTACATTTTTTAAAGCTGCTTGAAATGTTAATTAGAAATGCTATAATTTATATATATATATAAAACTAAAATTTTAATATTTAAAAACGTAATGTGTTTCAATAATATTCTTTTAAGTATGTCTGAGTATAATACGTAGTCGATATAAATATAATTAAGTCTAATTTTTGTCTTAAAATAATATTTTTAGTAAATATGTATGCTGAAAACTGTAATGGTGTTAAAAGTGATCAAAAAACACACTTTTAAGTTGCATGAACTTATCTTTTGAAGTAAACGATGTGCAATATCAACAATTTAGTGTGCAACTATTATATTTATAATTGATTTAAACCAGCAGTGTGTTGAGAAATGATTTGGTAAATATATACCTGATTGCAACGAAAACAGTGGTAAATTTCCTTATTTTTTTAAAATCAGGCGTAGCTCTATTCACAGAATCTTCTGTATATACTTAAAACACACAACAGCACAAATCTACAGTTGAAAAGTTTTAAACAAATCTACACAATACTATACAGGATCTTATAAATGTTACTGTACACCTTTTCTTATATCTTCTTGCGAAGTACTTAGAAAAGGAAAAAAAGTAGAAGCATTTTTTTTTTCATCAGTCAATACAGTATGAGCTTCTTTCGATGACAATTTTTTACACACTCAAAGCAAAAACATTTGCCTTAATTAGAGTTTTCATGATGATGAAGCAGGTCCCTTTCCACCACTGTTGTTCCGATCCATTTCTACAAGAAATTCGATGATTTTTTTTCTCTTTTTTTTTTTTATCCAACACAAAGCAATTAGAATCCAATTCCTTAGAATCATTCTCATGACTAGTTTCACATTGGTAAAAATCACTAAGGTGTGCCACATATTTTTATCATTGGTATGCATTTAAAACGCATAACGTGTATATATAAAATAGTAACAAATACAACATGTAAATATAATTCATTTTTTAAATAAATAATTTTTTTACAAAGCTAATTAAGTATGGCAACAACTCAAAAATAAATAAAACGAATCACATGTTTCATACGTATAAAAATATTTTTAAATAGAGTAAAAATTAACATAAAAAATAGATAAATTGAGCAAATTAAAATTGACTTATAAAAGTAAGAAAATAATAATCACTTATATCCAACTAAAAAATTAAAATTCTGATTTAAATTGAATAGAAATTCATATAAATACCTTAAGTATCGGCAATAAAGGTATGTTAGTTTGTTTACAACTTTTAGATATTCTTAAATTCATATATAACAGTATATAATCAAAGCAAAGACAAAAAATTGAGCTAAAATAATTTAATTCATAATTTATATATTTCTTAATAATTATATAAACCTTAATTAACGTCAAAAACATTTTTTTGGAACTAAATGCATATTTAGAAGGAAACATTCCAAAATGAAAAACAAGACACTATAATAAATTATTTAGCTAAAATAAATTAAATATAATGCACATAACAGCATTTTTAAATAAATGTTTAAACTATCACAGAAAAGTAACGCGTATCCAAGTTTTTTAAAATGGAATTTTTAAATAAAAACATCTTTTAGTATTACAAGACAGCGCCATGTTAGGCTTAACTCACTAACGCTATCATGCCGCTTCTCTAAAGCGATTTATAATTCTAGACACTATATCTATATAGTAATTTCCTTGCGTATAATACTGAATGTACACTCTCTTAAAAGTCACATTGGTCAATTGTTGCACTTGCTTTTGTTCTTGCTGCTCAAGGCCTGTGGTGCTGGACATTTGGATTTACCACAATTCTTGAATGAAGAAAAATGCATGGATTATCTGGTTGGATTAAACCATCAGAAAAAATATATATAAATTTAATTAAACCTTTTAATTAGTGATTATGTTTTTCAAACATTATCACTTCTTAAGGAAGGTCATTTTTAGCATAATAATCATAAATTTAATTTTTGAGTGTATATCAGGCTGCGAAATTCTAAAATTCTAACTTTACACTTTTTTGATTTAAATAACCATTGACAAACATACAAAAAGTAACTTGGGGTTATAAATTTTAAATGAAGCTTGCTACCAATACTTTTGATATACAAGATATTCTAAAGCTACTAAGGACATTTTATTTCTCAATAATTTTAATCCTTAAATTTTTTTTATTAAAAAAGTTGTTTATAAAAATTAATACTTTTACCAAAATAAAAGAGCAATAGATATTTGTTTCCTGAGCCATTATTAATTCACGCAGTAATACGAGATAAATTTCTATAGCTACCGCTTTCTAATTCATTCTCTGATATTGAAAGGTAAATTTCAAAACAGGAAATCTTTTTAAATATCTTTTTAAGGGGGAAAAAGGTTTTGAGAGATTGAGTTCTTTAGTCAATACCTAGTTTAGCAATACTTATTCAAAAATAAACGAATTTAAATTTATCAAGTTCGTAAAACAGGAGTTACATTTTTTTGCTTGATTATTTGTTTTAAGTAAATATGAATTTATACAAAATTTTACAATCTTTCTTATACACTTAAATCTGAATTCCTTTTCTTGAAAGTAAGTTTATAGTGTGTAAACATATGTAGTCATGTTTACACACTTAGTCATGTAGTGTGTAAACATGTTCTTTAGTCAATATCTAGTTTAGCAATATTTATTTAAAAGTAAAGAAATAAATTTAACAAGTTCGTAAAACAAGAATTACATTTTTTTTGCTTGATTATTTGTTTTAAGTAACTATGAATTTAAACAAAATTTTAAAATCTTTCTTATATACTTAAATCTGAATTCCTTTTCTTGAAAGTAAGTATTTATAGTGTATAAACATATGTGCAAAACCGACAGATTTCCCATATGGCTTATTTAGAACTTGGCCTAGGGGCTCATAAATTAGGGGTTGTAAATTAGAAAGAAAAAAAAAACTACCAATCACACAGAAATACAAAGTTTTTCAATTTCGGTTGGTTAGTTCTGTTCTTAAATTTTAAGTAGGTTTCATTAAGTGATTTAGTATTTTTATAATTAACTTTTTAGTGGAGGGTAGAAGAATTATGTCTTTAGAATAAGGCGTAGAAAGATGTAAATGCGACCCTGATGTAAGTCTCAAGACAACTGAAAAATTGTATTGTAAGTATAAGGTAAATCAGTCAATGCATTTTTCTTGCATCCCAAACGTACACCGGGATGATCCTTCAGCACCTCGGCCGAGCACTGCATAATGGTATGTGATGTCCTCGTAGAAGTAAGTCCCCAGGCGGCACCCTTGGAGACGTTAGCACAGATACAGAGAGACAGAGAGAGATAGAGATAGAGGAGACTGAGGGTAAATCACGCCAAGGGGCTCAGAAGGCCATCGTAGTAGCGGCAGGGACGAGTGTCGAACAGCCCCTGTAGCTATGTGGTGGTTGTGGGACTGAGGTGGAGGAGATGGTGGTGGTGTCCGTTGAGGAGGTGGGACGATTTGGCCTTGTCCTCAGTGTCCTGCCACTTGTCCTGCGAGCGGCGGCGGGCATTCATGAAGAAGTTCCCGACCGTGCTGAGTTCAAGTCCGAGTTGCTGGGAGATGGTGATTTGCATCTCCTTGGAGGGTCGCTTTGTCTCTTTAAAAATGGCCTGTAAGGTGCGCCGCTGGAGGTCGGTAAAGACTAAGCGGGGCTTCTTGGGGGTGTTGGGGTTCTTTTGCTGTTGCTGCTGTTGCTCTTCTTTCCGTTTGCAGGCTGGAAAAAAATAAATAGGTAAGAGATTAATAAATCATAAAACGACACAGTTTATACATGCATCTAAAATCACATGGACTATTTTTACATTGTACCCTTGCTTTTTGTGCCTACTCGAGTCAGGGACGTCTTAAGACTCTTTGAGGCCCTGGGCCCAGACAAATCTTAAGGTTTTTGAGGCACTGGTCCCCTATGCAAAAGTAGGCTCTAGCGGAAATTCTAAAAGTAGACAGTATATAGCATGCATTGTCAAATACTCGTTCAAACGGTCATTTAAAACAAATGTACACGACTCCCAATCTCAAAAACCTAGGCGCAAACCGGCTCGACCTATGGCCACATTTCGACTAAATGAGTTGCATGATTCTTTATGATATTAGGCCTAAGCCTGGACATGGACAATGGTCATCACATAATATAGACTTAACACTTTTGCCAGTTGACATGCAGTTTGAAATTCACTTTTTCGAGAATGTTCGAATATGTTCGAGAATAATACATGAGCATCAAAATTATCCGGATCATGATCTTATTAAGGCATAGTCGAGGACTGAACGAGGCCCCCACCGAGGGTGAGGCCCTGGGCCCAGTTGGCCCATGCCTTAAGACGTCTCTGACTCGAGTAACAGTTGGATTCCGGGCTCTAACTTCCAATCTGTACTTTTGAAATGACTGAGATACTATTGACAATTGCGCATTTGGTAAAATAAATTAGTTGATAATACAGGGTGCCCGTAAAGTATGGTTACAACAAATAAACAAAGTGTTTCGTTGGTGGGTTTTTATGCTCCATAAAGAAAATGTTTAAGTTTCTGGTTTTTGAAATACAAAAACAAGATGGTGCAACGACCACGTTTTGGAACACTCTACTTTGAAAATGGCTGCATCACAAGAATAAGCACAAGTTATTTCATGGTTTACCTAATTTAAATCTGCAACACAAGTACAGCATAAATTTGGGGCTACCTATAAACGAAGTCCACCTTCAAGATCCACAATTTATATGTGACGCGAAGGATTTATGAAGGTATAGGTAGAGCGTATTGTCGAAAATAAAATCTAGCCACTCTAGCAGAAGATGAGATGACATTAAAATTGTGAATACATCTTTACCTAATATTACATACATATTTAAAGAAATGCAGATTTTGTAAGTGAGTTGATTGACTAACTGTGATATATAATCATTGATTTCTTTTTGAACATATTAGAATTCAGTGTATTTTTATGAAACTGGATTTAATAGTAAGAAAGAATGCATGGAAACCAACCATTAATTCCTTTGACGTGAAAGAATATTTTTTCCATTGTTGAAAAAAAAAATGGATTTAAATTAATTCGGGTTTAAGTATCGTTCTGAATAAAATGAATATATCTCTTCCTCACATAATTTGATTAAATTGACGAATCCCTATACTTCTAATAACATCGTTAAACCATAAATATAAGTTAAGCAATGATTTAGATAATATTTCTTAACCATAAATACAAATTTAGCAGCATCTTTCCCAGATCGATTAGCACGGAAGAAAACAACGTAAAAGCATATTTTAAAGTAACCCTTCTCCCTACCGCTCAGCACTGGACTTAATCCTTCAAAATAGAATCCCCCCCCCTTTTAAGTGGCGGTTTAGAAAATCTACCAAAAATTCATACGCAAGGCAAATGTAAGGGGGAAGGGAAGTTTCTTATTAAATGATGAAGGTGGATGGATGTGAGCGCCCCCTGGTGCCGTGATTGATGGCGGGGCAGTCAGCTGGCGTAAGAGCCACCGCCAATTAATTGCGCGCCAGCTGCCGTGCATTTTTTCCCACTTTTCCTCCGCGGTTTTCCCTCAGCCTTTTTAGATTTCATAGCCCCTAGAGTTAGCGCAGACGATATTTGCCTTCCGCAGGATTGACTCAACTTAACTCGGATGGGTGATGCCACCAGATGCCGGGACATGACGGAGTGGTTGGATTTTGCGGCAGCGTTATTGGGCCAGAGATGTTGGCGAAAAAAAACTGTATCCCTGGCTGAATTGTCTTCCTTTAAGCAATGGTTGATGCTTACTGGGGTGGAGGGTTAATTGCTTGTTGCCAAATGGAGTCTTTTTAGATTTTTCGCTTGTCATTGGGGGGGGGGGTGCTGTTGTCTCTCAATCGTTTGAATATTATCAGGCATCAGTTTCAAGTACTTACAGTATTTTCATGGCTACAAACAATTATTTTCAAAAAAAATATTTAAAAAAGTTTTAAAGGACAAAGTTAATAATCAGTAAATCACAAGGAACGGCAGCTATGTCACTGTACCTTGCAGCCAAATCAATCTACTAATATGATTCAAGATGCCACACAGCATGAAATATTTGAATCAGTTCAATTCCCGCGGCAATGCTAGAAGAGTTAAGGAATAGAGGTCAATACTACAGATTTAGAATTTTATGTATTATATATGCGTCATTTAAAGATATTTGGTAACATTAAAATAAACTACTTAAAACATAACTATTCGTCAACATAAATAAAAAAAATTGAAAGTGTGATATTATGTGTCTTAAGAATATTTAATAAAATAACAAGAAAACAATATAAAACATAGGTATTCCTACAATATAAATTAAATTGAATGGCGCAACAGCCCATGAGGGCCAAAGCCTATTGTGCTCATATCAGTATTCGGGACCTTGGGCGCTGAGGTGCATGCGCAGATATTCGGACCAGGTGGTCAGACTGACCCGAAACTCTCAGCGTTTAGTTCCCAAGCAATCTTGGTACTAATTTATCGATTCACTTAAGGAATGAAAGGCTGAATTCCTACAATATAGTTAGATAAAAAAAATTAAAATTTCAATGCGAACCTTATCCCTGCAAAGCTCTGCTTTATATCACAATATCAGGGGTATTAATTTGCAACTTTCAATTTTACATGATTCTGAACGTTCAGTTAATTTCTTTGTGGACTCAAAATACATTTCATATGAAAACAAATTTGTTCCCATAGATATGTAGAACCAAAAGGGGAAAGTACATGCAATTTTTCTTCAAACAATTAAACTTCTCCAGAAATGACATCCACATTTTAAAACAGCTGTCGATTTATCGTTAAAGTTGTCTTCCAGATTTTTTTCGAAATTCAGTAAATTTTACTTTCTATAACTCTAATGTTAGTTCAGTCATCTCCATATCAAAATACTAAACTTCCATCCACTCAAAAAATGACAAATTTGTAGCGTGGTCTAGAGTACCACTGAGAATTGCACCACGTGTCATAGGTTGCCAATACCTAGTATACTACATCTAAAAATAATCATTTGAAAAAATTTACTCAAGATGGCAGTTTTCTGAAACTTATTTCGTAGGTTTTCAATTTTATTTTTTCATGATTATAAATTGATTGGATTAAGGAGAGGGGGGGGGGGTGATTAGAAAATAACTATCTTATATAAAACATGAGACAAAAAAAAACAAATCATATTTGGACCTATAATTTTTAAAAAAAAGGAAATGTAGGTTTATTATTACTTGAGATCTTCCAGACTTTTGGCTTAAATATCTTTTGTAAACCTTTTTTAAGTCAGAAAATAACAGTTCCATTTGTTTTTTATTCATCCTTTTTAAAAAGCAGGTATCCATATAAATATCGATTTAAATGTATAATTTTATAATGATAAGGATGAGAGTTTGCATTTATGTTTAGTTTCTATTTCCATGCGCGAAAAAAACTAGCAAGAATAGCTGAAGAATTTTCAAATATGCTTTCAACTCTGTTGAATTAGCGATGTTCTAAATATCTTTTTTTAAGACATTTAAAGATTAAAAGGCAATTTAATTCTCTAAAAGAATCATAATATATTAAAATTAAAACTTAATACGTCAGAAAGCATAATTAATGACGAAGCCTATAAGTGATATTACTTTTCCGGGGAATATTAGGGCATATTTGAATTTTTTTAGTGAGAGCGTAGCCGATTAAAAGCATTTAAATAGTGCAAACCAATATTTTAATATTCAATCTTAAAAAATACTTATAATACCAATAAATATACGCTATACTTTATGGATGAAAACTTAGTAAAATGTATCGAATTTATATTTGCAAACGATATTTGAACTATAAAACTTTTATGATGCCAGACCCGAAACTAAAATGACTGAAGTAAACATTGATTTTAGGTTTTAATGTAAAATCAAACTGCAAATAGCATTTACTTTTCAATTGTAGAAATATTCGAATAAATTAGAATTTCTTTTACATGTTTTTATTATCAATGAGAAAATCTATTTTGGACATGGTGTTAAATTAAAATTTAATTTTGTGTAAGAACTGGTATATAATTCGTTATACTAAAACAGAATTTAAGTTCCATGTTATACTTTAAATCGCAAACGATATACAAAATTTCTTTTTACATTCTATAGAGTACAAGAATATTTTTTTTTTGTGTCGCATTAATGTTATATCAAACTGGTATTCCATTATCAGTTCATGTTATATTTTAACAGCAAACGATATTTAAAATTCCTTTTTGCATTTTACTTACAAGTAAATTTTTTTCTGTGTCTTATTAATGTTATATAAATATACAACTGATATTCTCTGTTATTATTTAGTCTGAATTGGTGTTATAGTTAATGGTTTATTTCAACAGCAAGTACTATTTAACACTTCTTTTCGCATTCTATTTACAAGCGTATAATTTTTTTTTCTCTACATTAATGTTGCATCTCATTGGTATTCCGTTATTCTAAATTGGAATAATTGTTCTTGTTATATTTCAGTCACACTCTATATTTAAAATTTCTTTTTGCATTCTATTTACAAGTTTTTTTTGTGTATTATTAATGTTATATTACATCCAACTGGTATTCAATTATTCCTTATTTGAAATAATAGTTCGTGTGATATTTTAATCGCAAACTATATTCAAAAATCCATTTTGCTTTCTATTTACAAATTATATTTTTTTCTGTGTCGTATTAATATTATATTGTATCCAAGTGGTATTTAGTTATTCTTTATTCTAAATTAGAATCATAGTTCACGTATATTTAAATCGTAAACATTATTTTTAAAATTCGTTTTTACATCTATTTACAGGCGCGCTATTTTTTCCCCCTCTATGCCCCATTCAAACCACAAGTACCCAACAAGAGCAATACTCACGACGATATCAATGAGAAATATTCGAAAGCTTTCCCGCATAATTAGATACCAGTGGTTAACTGTAACCGTTTCTTTCATTGTTTCTATCCGGGTGGGCTTATAATTACAATCCTTTCTCTAAGAAAAGGAGTAAAAGGGGGAAGAAAGGAAGGAGAGAAAAGGGGTGAAAGGGGGGGGGAGTGGAAGAAAAAAAAAGACTCACGAAACAGATTTCTCTGAAAGAACGGCTGCTGAGAAAGGGAGATTCAATTGGATGGGGTCTCGGATAATCAGCAGTAATGAAAGCCATTAATTTAGAAGCTTAATCGTTCATATTCCGTGGAACTCCAGCGTAATGGGCTGAGCTTTTGACACCTGCTCTGGGCCCCGCCATCGCTCAAAGTCGAAAGTTTCTTTTTTGGGCTCCTGGCCCCCTTTCTCTTTCCGCCCCGCTGAATCATATTCGAAAATTATGAAAACTCCACTTTTGGAACTTAAGAAAAGAGTGGTAAAGGTTTTGAAAGACTTATAAAAGGGTCATGCTGAAAGTTGATTAAATGTTTATTTGTTGTTCGTGTGAGTTATGGACTTGGAAGGTGTGGAACATTTTTAGAGGGATCATGGAGCATTAAATATCAGACGTTGTGGCTATTAAATTAATGTTTGGTTTTAATTATTTTATTAATGGGGGGGGGGAATAAATTACTCTGATATTGGAGCAATTAGGAACTATGACTAATATATTTGCATTGTTCATCATTTTGTATTTTATTTTTCTAAGCAAACCATGCGAAAATATTATTTGTCATGCACTTTAAAGTATTCTCCAAGTATTTTTAAAGTATTAAATTCACTTTGGGATACACTTTTAAGTATTGAATTCATGACGGCCACTTGGTAAATGCTATCAGGTGTTCTCTATTGAATTCAAAAATAATACTAGAGTTGTACTTGTCAGTCTCAATGAAGGCTTTATAAATTTTTAATGTATTTTTCTAAAACTTTTACTTATGTCGATGCAAGGTTTTTTATTTCGCTAGGTATATTTTTCTAATTAGGAGAGTCTTGAAATATTTCATAAATACCTACACATAAACGTACTGTAAAAATTACTGTAAGTATAGGTTATATTTTTTTCAAAAAAAAATAAATAAATAAAAAATTCAGTTACTGATTTTAGAATTTTCATGTTTTTAAGGTTTAGTTATGGTAAAATTTATTAAAATTCAGCAAGGTGACTGATTTTCAATTCTACACTATTTTTTTTTTGTTTCCACTAATATAAGAAATACAAATTCAAATATATATTTTTTAAAATTATTCTATTTTATAAAAATTTAAATTTCAACTATTTCAGTTTTTTTAGAGTTTTAAAAAATTAATGGCTAGCCAAATGAATTTTCTTTTTTAGAGTAAGTTTCACATAATAGATTGAAAAAAAATTGTCAATTACCCCTTGAATTCTACTGTCTCTGACGTATATTTTGTTTTTGAAAAAAGGCATTGTTTAACCAAAATAATTGTATTTGTGTATATTGTGAGATAAGTTTTCAAAAAAGCAAACATAATTCGCTATTAATATAAAATATTGTATATTAAAAAGAAAAAGATATTTTGTGTGTGCACGTAAAAGGAGCAAAATATCTTTTACAGGGATTATCTCATAAGACATCGGATTATCTCATAAAACTAACGAAATTGTACGAGATAAGATCCTAATGTTTTAGTGTTTCAATCTATTAGAATCTAAAACAAAAACTGCTTTGAAAACAACTAAAATACTTTGTGGCAAAAACGTTAAAAGGAAAGGAAACTCAACTAAAAGTTCACGGCCGAACTCTACAAACAAACTTAAAGAAGGTGGGAAAAAAACATTCAAATTAATTTCATCTCAAAGAGACTCGCCAGAAATCGAACGGAGTATTTCCTGACACACACAAAACTCTACAAAAGAAACAAAATTTGATGAACACCACCATGCCTCCTTTTATGCCTAATATAAATTCCTCAAATTCTACGCACACAACCCTTTTCACAAAAGGGCCTGTTCCTTTAGTAAATTCTAAATTGATTTGGAGCAAGTTTTAACTCCAGCCCAAAAGTTATTTGGTTACTCGAACGCGCGATCTTTTGGATGGAAGAAAAAGGGGGGGGGAGAGTAAGTGAAGTCGAAATAAAGTTTTAGTGGGGTACAGGGTACGCACCACTAACTCGTCAATGTACACACACACAAAGTACTTCTTCCTCTTTGAAGACGCTCTCCTCAAAAAACAAGCTCCAAACGGAAATCGAACATCAAGAAATCGGAAGTCGATGGGAGTAGGGTCTGTGCAACAATGGTAAGTCGAAACTCTAGTCCTTCTAGTCCCTCGAGTCTGACTGTTTTAACCTGAATTTGCATCGGCCACTGGGACTACGTCCTTTGCCGGTCTCAAATGGACCAACTCGAGTCTACAAGTACAGGGGAATAATTCCTTTCTTTTATTCTTGTTCATGGAAAAGAGGAAGACATGCAGTTTGTGAAGGCTTGATTGAGTTTTATTTGTTGTACATAAAACTGTTTAATAGCTCTGGTACCTATTTAACTAAATTGTCCTATTGGGATCGGTTACATTATTCCAAAATGGCTGGGTGGAGAGGTACACAGTTCAAAAGTTGTCTGTTTAATTGCTTTTATATTGATATTTGCGTCGCTGTTCTTTAATGTACTTAACCCTTTAACTGGTTATTTTTTTTTACCCAAAATGTTTAAGAAAAAAAGGTAGATATTTTACTTTTAACTAGGGTTTGCAGCACCGGGATCCCGGTGCTTTTTCCAATCCCAAAATCGTGGGATTAAAATAGCTAATCCCAAAATTTAATTTTTGTCTAAATTATATTTTAAAATTTTTTTCTTATCAAATTAATTCTTAGAAAATTTATATTTTGCTTATGAAATATGTACGTAGAATTTTTTTGTGCAATTATAAGTGCTAGAAGTAAAAAAATATATGCAGCTCTCATTTCTCGTGCGGGACAACGCTGCACAGATCTAAGTGGCTCCCCGCAATACTTACACAATAATATAAGCAACATCTCAAGAACAGATTTTGTCACAGTTCCTTCTTCAATTAAATACCATTAATTAATAGCGGACCTGCTTGAAAGACATGAGACGCTTCGAATCCCATTGCTTTACTAACAGCTCATGCAACTGAATCTTCAATTTCAAATGAGGTAACACTTGAAATTGATTCACATTCCGATTCAATAGCCGGATCAATTTACGTACAAAAACTATTAAGAGTAGTAGAACTAAATAAAGTTGTCAAAGAGGTATATGCATCAATGCAGTCCATTAGATTTGAGACACTGTCATTAAAAATTCAAAAAGAAAGGTCTCTTTTTTGAAAATGGAAGGAGACTTGGTGACTACCTGAAGAGAGAACATACTCCTATTTAATGACGAAAATACCTTCTAGTAAAGAATCCGAACGTGCATTTTCTTCGGCAGGACAATTTGTAACAAAAATAAGAAGTCTTTTGAAAGATGAAACGCTGTACGAACTGTGTTTTTTAAAAGTTTATTTACAAAAGCTCAAGAAATGAAGAAATGTTTCTTTTTTTAAAATTTCATTATATACTATTCTTATCTGTTTTTTAATGATGAATTGTTTTTTTTTAATTATTTTTTCCAATAAAATTAATATTAAATCAATATTTAATTACATTTGTAGTTTTATTATGCAATTTTAACTACGCTAATATGTAAGTATTCTTCATGAATAGTCTATTTCTAATCCCGGGATTTGGATTATGTAATCTCGAAATCCCGGGATTGAAAATATAACACGGGATTTCAAAGCCTACTGTAAAAAGTATACTTAACATAATGAGAAAAAATTTGGAAGAATTTTATTTTAAGTTGACACCATTTTATTTAAAGTTTTTGCATCATTTTTTTTACTTTACATGGAACACACAAAAACTCTTAAATGTTGGCTTTTTCTATGTACAATCTGCATGTTATGCAGGATTTTTCATATATCTTAAAAATTTTCCTAGGTTCATACTTTTCCAAACGGTTGAGGGCTTTGGGTGTGTTCCTCTGAAGAATAATCTAAATACCGTAAAAACTCTTGCGTATAACACACACAGAAAAATACGAAATTTACGGGTGCTCGCTATATACAGAAAGTCGTTCGCTCTTTATGGAAACGATTTTGTAAATTTTCTCGTTTCATTTTGAGATAAAACTTTTACAACTTCAGAATAATCATCTGCTAAGGTTTTCTTTGGATTGGAATGTAAGACAGAAGATTTATTTTAAAAATGGCTCTAATTTCCGAGGAGAAATATTTGTATCAACTGATTATAAAGTGCAACATATCAAACAAATTAAAAATCTCATTGCATTTCAGTCAAAGGTATTTATAATATATTAAATTTGAAAACGAAAAATCGTCTGGCTGAAAGTAGAAATGAAAGCATGACCGCAAAACTTCATTCTAAGACTGTTCAAACGCAGGCAACTATCAAGAAAATGAAGTCTCTGATCCTAAAAGAAAATCCACCGACTCAAAGTTTCATTGCATTGGCATGTCTTCCAGAACTGTAATTATAATCATTCATTAAGATTTAAAATTAAAACATGTTTAATCCTAAAGTTCGTCTCCTTTTTTAAAACATATAGCTGAAAGAAAAGCAAATTAAGGAAAATTATGTAAAAAAAAAAACACCTAGCTACTAAAAAACAGAAATTTGTGGTACCACTCTGAGGCATGGATATATTTAAGTGATTGTGGTAAAAGATCAATTTTTTATTGCTCAACTGACGAGAATGACTGTACGAAATGATTTCGTCAGTGTACAGTACAGTTCCCAAAGGGATTCATAATAGTTGCAAGATTTTTTAACAACGGCAAATTTAAAATCAAAAGAGTCAAGTAAAGCCAAAATTAACTTACTCTAACTATCGGCAGAATATCTTTGAACCAATTTTTGAAGAGGGAATTCCAACTTTATATGGAAAGAACATTGATAAAGTTGAGCTTCAAGTGGAAAAAGCCTCTGGTCACCCGTCTAAGTCAACTTCTGTTTATTTAGCAAAGAAGGAATCAGAAATATGATTAAAGTGAATCCTGTTTGATGAAATACGTGCAAAATCACCCTACGCTTCTCTAAATGACTTTTATGCTTTCTATTTATTAATACGATCCTAAGAAAAACGGTACCCAAGAACACTGAATGGACTTTAGAAAACGGTTCAAGAGGAATGGAGTCAAATTGGCATAACAGCACTAAGAAAAAGTTTACTTGCAGGAAAAATTCGAGCTAGAGCTATAGTAAAGAATCAGAGCTATCAATAAGAGCAAATTTCCACAAAAAATACGGTTTTTATTGATAAAAATTAACTATCAAAATCGTTTCCATAAAGTGCGAACGACCTTTTGTATATTGAATACTGTTTATTTAGAGTAAATGACATTTTTCCTTATGAACTTAAAGGGTTGTAGTTCTAAAAGTACGCGAACTTTTCTAAAGCTTGGAATAATACTTTGAATAAATGACTTCTAAACATAGCACTGCACACGTAAATTTCAGGTTTCTTCGTAAAAAAAAAGGGGGTGCGCGTTATACGTCGAATATACCTAAAAATTAAAAAACTCGGCCTGAAAGTACAGGTTCGTGTTTTATCCGCCAGATTTTACGGTTATCAGCCAACAGTTCTAAATCTGTATCCACAATTAACTCATTCTTTCACAAAAAAGTAATTTTTTTGGTTGTGTTATCTCTAATTTCAAAAATCGTCGATCCGAATGCAAAAGCATTGCATACAGTGGAATACAAGTATTAACTGTTAAACCGTTTAAACATTCTTCAAGGGAGCACACGTTGAAATTTACTAAGGTGAATGGTTTAATAAAAAAATTCATTATAATACTTACAATCTATCAAAATAATTATAATAATTTTACTATAAATGTCCATAATCAGGGCATAACTTTTGCTTTACCCCATATATTATATGAATAATTATTGTATTTTTTTTAAAGTGATAACTTCTTTAGACGCGTTTTGCCGAATAGTGAACTTAAATGAAGCGTCAGGTTCGGGTGAATTACGTTACTCGGCTTTTCTCGGCTTTAGTCGGAAATTGTGCTCGGATCGGGGACTCGTGCTTAGCTTTGAATTGAAAACTCTTTAGGCGCGTGTTTTTTAAAATCTAAATTCAATTTAACTATGTCAAATGATTCAAATGAAAGCCTGACGGAACACAGAACAATGCTTACGGGAGTTTTCTTTTTAGAAATTTAAATAAATTTGAATCTAAAGTGTTTACTAACTTTTTAAGATACCATAAGCCTATTGTTTCCTTCTTAGAATACAACTAATTTACAAATATGATCGAATGTATATTTTGAACCAAATATTACTTTATGAGTACAGACATATGGATAAGTAATTTTATATGACAATACTAATATCAATCATAATTTTCATCACGCCCCCTCCTCTCCATACCATAACAATGTCTTGAACTCAATAATGTACTTTGATGCTAAAGCTGCAATACGACTTCAATTATAAACTGTAAAAATTATCCGAATAAGTATTAGATTTTGTATATGACAAGCTCATGGAGTCCCTAGTAATTATTAAACTGGTTCTTAACTTAGTATTCATAAATTAATTATCAAATACATTGATCAGAACTGATACAATTATAAGTGTATTGTTTTTTTTATTTCTAATGGATTGCGGATTGGTGTTTTACCATTGTAGACCTAGTACATTCCCAGAAGCTGGTATAGTTTTTAGTGCGGCACCCAATAGGCGGATATCAATCGCCGCAGGTAATTTTGACTCTCTGTTCCCTCGCACCGGGAACCTGATGACTGACAATGAGGTTGCCGAGAGCACCCAAGCCAAAAAGACACTCTAGGGATCTTTTACGTGCCGTATAATCATACGACATGGCCGCTGTCTATTTTATGCATCGTGAAAATCCACCGACTTGGGCCGGGGTCGAACCTGCAACCTTGGGTGCAGAAGGCCAGCAACAAGCCAACCACGCCACCCAGCCGGTTTATAAGTGTATTGCATCAGTGTAAAAATGGCCATTTTATTCTTTACTACATCATAACTTATTTTGTTTTGAATCTTTTCAGTAAATTATTAATTTCTTAAATCTTTTACTTCCGACTTTTTCGATGTGCTTGCGCCCCCCACGTAGAGTTATCACGCCCCACAGTTTGAGAAACTCTTCGAATTTTGTAATGTTATATAAGGCAGCTTTTTTTCACTTCTTTCGTGTGGTCATTAGTACACGCACATTTTTTTCCCCACATTGCATCAATTTTCTGAATAAAAAAGAACAGATTATTTGACTCTTGCTAGAATTTATCTCTTATGTTTAGATTAATACCAGGTTTCTCTCTCTCTCTCTCTATAGATTCTACACACAAATAAGGTATATATAAATGGAATCCTTTTCATCTGAAGGGGAGGGGAGAATGGGGAAAAACTCACTTCCCGAAAAGTCTTAACCGAGTGACGGTAGGTGGAAGTAGGGGGGATGTTCGAAGGGATTGTTGGCCGCAGCAGAAAAGAAGAGGTGTGGGAAGTGGGCAGGTGGCAGACGACATTGCGTGATGCGGGGGCTTGCCCCGCTGGGGGTCAGAGGCCCTCTCATCACCTGACTAATCAAGAAAGAAGAAAGCCACACCCACGCACCTAGACCACCCTCCTTTTTCTCTTTTATCCCAGCAGGAGTTTTTTTCTTTATTGTTCTTATTTCTGCTTAATCCAATTTTCTTGTTTCTTGGAAGCACTGTTAGGAATGTTAAAGGAATACTAGAGTTGTGTATTATAATAATACTTATAAGGTAATAAGAAAAAAGAGAAATAATTTTTCCTTTTTATTTTGTTGAAAGAAAGATGAGTGAGTGGTAGTGTTTTAGTTTTGTATTTTACTAAGCATTTTTCCGTTGATTTAATTAATGTGTTTTCTTTAGTGAGTTCATGATGAAATGTTTGTGTGAAATAAAGTAATGGTCTTCAAACCATTGTTGACCAAACATTGGAACCCTGAAAACAAGATGTTCCCTGGAAACGCTATCCAAAAGGCTTAGAAGAAAACATATTAAATTATTGTTACGAATGTGCTGTAATTAATGCTTAAAATAGTGTAAATAATTTGTATCTGGATGTTTAATACATTCAAATTACTTTCGGTTGTTTTTATTTTATCATAAAAATTAAATTTTCAATCGTTAACAAAATATTTTTTATCCATCCATTAAAGTTCAAATACGTTTTTTTTAAACTTGTAAAAGGTGATACTTGATGTTAATACAGTTTTTCAAATATGAATTCATTAATTAAATTTCATTTTTTAATTTTAAATTTATTCTGCGCTATTTCTGTCGAAGTTACAACTGAATGCAACAAATAGCGTCAGTACGTTTTTCAAACGAAGTAGGAATTGATTTTGAAAAAATTTACTTGATATGTTTTTAGTTCAAATTATGACTTCCAAAACAAGAGAAAATTATGTTTATTTCAAGGATCTATACTTTAATTCTTTATTGTATTCATAGGTCTTCTTTCATATGCTATCACTTATGTCATACTTGTGTGTGTGCAAAAATTTGGGAAAAAATATCGCAATCCTTATTGCAAAATATCGTTTTAAAATTTTCAAAAAACGTTCTAATGAAACATTTTTTATGCTGTTTTGCTTATTAAATGCAATAATTTTAGAATATGATATGATAATTTAAATTGATAATGAAGGGTAAGAGCAGCACGTGTTTTTTTAATGGGCATTCATGTGACGTCATAGTCACATAGTAACTACAGTCACGTAGCTCTAGCCAATCAGTTCATAAATTCCTGTGACGTCGTAGCCATATGATAAATGCAACCACATGTTTCTCTTCAATCAATTAATGAGCCTCGCTGTTGACAACTTTAAATTTTACATAAACTTTCTTTTAAAATGAACAAACTTTTTTCAACAATAATAATAGACATAGGCAAACACGCAAAATGTACATTGTCTTAAAGTACACTTATAATGTAAAATTATTTTTGAATTTTAAAAATTTCTGTCTTTTTGACGAATTTTAATATTTGAACATCTTTACCCAAATCTCAAATGATACTTTTTTTGTAAATTTTGCAAGTAGAACAACAAGTCTAATATTAGGTTTGTATTTAATAAGGTACACGTGACTGTATCTATCATGTGATCGATTTGAATTTAATTCATTCAAAAACTTATATTTACAAAAAAAAAGATTTTAAAGAATCAAAAAATACACATTTTACTAGATAAAAATAAAGCATCAGTTGCATACCAAATTTGGAAAATTTTTTGATTCAATAACGATTTTATTCTAATAAACACTTTTTTCGTATTAACCCTTAAGATATAAATTCTTTTGGGTAATGCTTAATTCTCTGTTTAGCGATTTGTTTTAAAAATTGACAGTTTCCCAAACCACCAATCTACACCCTATTTTATCCCTTTAATGAGCGAAATTCAAGTGACGTCATAGTTCTTATGATTACTGCAATCACCAGTTTCCAGCCAATCAGTTTACTAATTCATGTGACATCAGTCACATGATGACAACCACGTGTTTCTAGCCAATCAGTTCAAAAACTCACGTGACGTCATAGTCAAACGAGGAAAGCAATAACGTGTTTCCAGTTAATCAGATTATACAAGTTGTTGTTGCCAACTTTTGCAGAAAAATTTCTCTTAAAATGTACATATTTGTCAATCATAATAACTTACATAGGTGTACAAAATGTTTTATTTGAAAATACGTGCGCAAAATAAGATTCTTTTTTTAAATTTAAAATCTTTTTGAAGACATTTTTTTTTATAACACATTTGAACTTCTTGACCCAATTATGAAATTTGAAGTTTTATCTAAGTTTTACGAATAGTACAAGAAGTACAGTTAGTTTAATGTCTGTTTTGAGAACACGTGATTATACTTATCACGTGACCATCATGAAGTTTGCTCATTATATTAATCTATTACTGCATTGCGCTTGCGTCATTACATAAATGCTGAGAGTAAAACTACCGTTTAACGTTTACCACAATTTCCTTCCGACCGAATCTTCCAAGCATTATTTATATGATTAAAATCTTTATTTTCAACGCATCATTATTTCATCATTATAATTTAATTGGCACCATTCGAAATCAATCCGATTCCATCTTTCACGCCGACGATTTAAGCTCTTCCATCCCCTAAATTAACCGCCTACTTATAGCCTTCTTGAATGACCATCCGGCTCTGTACGATTGATTCTAGAATTATCGATTCCCTGATGAGAGAGGGAAGGGTTGATGAGTCCCTCAATTTCCTTTTGATCTACCCCTCTTCTCTCCTTTTCTTTGTTTTGTTAGGGGGTGGGGGAGTTCCCGAATCCGCTGGGGCCTATTCAAGGTTTCGTTGTTGATTCCGTACCTTTGCGGAAAGGGAGTTAGTTTCTTTGGGTTTGGAAATAACTTTTTTTTTAATCTAATGAAACAAATGTGATGATTTGAAAATTCAATAAAAATATTGATGTTAGGATTCTGAAAGATGTTGTATAAGAAGTAATTTGAAGTATTTGATTTTAGAATTTGAAGAATTGATAAATATTTATTTAATAGGAATGCTGATACGATAGAATATTGTTAATGAATCGCTACATAACGAGCTTTAAGTTATAAATTGGCGTAGTGTGTTGATTGACCGTACGATGCTTACATTTTAGTTGTGATAGAAAATATGTTCGTTTATCTATTGTGTCTTCTAATAGATAAATTTTATTTCGTCTTGTGTGTCTTCTCATTTATAAGTTTTGTTATTTCTTGATATATGTCTCTTGATTTATAAACTTTGCTTATTATTCAAATCTGTATTCTCATGGATACATTTTTCTTATCCTTTGAATGTGCCTTCTCATGGATACATTTTTCTTATCTTCCGAATGTGTCTTTTCATGGATACATTTTTTTTCTTCGAATGTGTCATCTCATGAATACGTTTTTCTTATTCTTTGAATGTGTTTTTTCATGGATCAGTTTACTGAATTTTCTTCTCGTAGAAAAGTTTTAATAATTATTTGAATGTATTCTCTCATAGGTAAACTTTAAAAATTTATTGGATGTTTTCTCAAGGATAAATTTTGTTAATTCTTTGTGTCTTCTCATAGATGAATCTTTTTATTTCTTGATATATGTTTTTTTCATACAGAATTTTTGCATATTATTCGAATGCATATTTTCACAGATAAAATTTGCTTATTTTTTCCATGTATCATCTCATTGCTAAATTTTTCTTATTCTTCGAATGTGTCTTCTCATAGGCAAATTTTGTGAATTCTGTTCTTAAGTGTTTTTTCATAGACAATTTTTTTTAACTCTTTGAATGCATCTTTTCAGAGATAAATTTTATATTAAATCATTGAATATGTCTTCTCATGAATAATTTTTTCTAATTTTTAAAATGTCTTATGAATAAATTTTTCTTACTCTTCGAATGAGACATCTCATTTACAAATTTTTCTTATTCTTCGAATATGACTTCGCATTAATCTTTGCTTATTCTTTAAATGCGCTCTTTCATGGATAAATTTTTCTTATTCTTCGAATGTTTCTTTTCATAGAAAAAGTTTGGGAATTTTTTCCCCTTAAGTGTATTTTTATAGAAACATTTTAATATTTATTTAAATATGTCTACTCATAGATAAATATTATTAAATCGTTAAATGTGTCTTTTCATAGATAAATTTTGTTGATTCTTTACTTGTTTAATGATGCTCTATATCTCATAATGATAATATTCTCATTTTTGAGCTATTAAAGGGAAGGTTTGATAGTTGAAAAACGGGAATTCTGATCTGCAACTCCTTGAAATTTGGCAAGCTTCAATACTTTCATTGAGTAGAGATCCAATATGAACATGGTTTGCTGAAATCGATTCCGAAAGGAGATAACAAGAGTTATAGATGAAAAAAGTTCCATTTTTGAACCATTTGATCAACAAGATTGAAGTTTGGCTAGAGTGTTTGGTTTGTTGGATACATATCCGTAAAGATATCCAACTACCCTAAAATTGTGAATTTTGCCACAAGATGTCATACTTTAAAACGAGGTTTACTTGGAATATGTTTTAAAAAATGCTCAAACGAAGACAGAGATTGCTCAAAAAGTTTTGAAAATAATTAAATGTATAATAATAGTTAGTAATAATTGTAATGTGTTTTAACCTTCAGATTTATCAATCACCGTTTTATTACAAAACTTACAATCCCTTATGCTAATATAATCACTATTTTTTAAAGTAATTCCATATAATAACTAAGATAAAGTGCTCTAGTTTTTGTAAAAATTAAAATATCTCTTAACCTAAAGGTCAATTCAAAAACGAATAAAATAGCAACACATCAGAATTGAAAATTTGTTTATAAACTTTTGGTACAGAATGGGCCGCGTTTATGCTATTTTTTGTCAATTTTTACCCATTTTTGCAATAATAATTTCTTTTTCTTTTCTTATAATTTTAGCATATTTTCTTAAAATGTACTAAATAAATCTAAAAATTACAAAAAAAAAATCCCCATGGCTCCATTTTTTTAAAAAACAGGTTGTCGCAGGTAGTCATATACCTTAAGTGCAAGTTTTGTAGAAATCGATTCTCAAGAGGGCGCTGCTACATATGGAAAATTCCAGTTTTTCCTTTATTATACCTACTGACTTGAAGTTTGGCAAACATTTTTATTTTGTTGAATAGAGATTCTTTAAGATTAGTTTTTGTAGAATTAGACTCCCAAGAGGACTATCGTGGGGGTTTAATAGGTAAAAAAATTCCAATCTTAAATAAAAGTTTTTTTAAAATACGACAAACAGTTTCAAAAGTAGTTACCATAAAATTTCATGATGAATTCGTATAAAATAACTTTTGTTAAAATGTTCCTAAAAAAGAAATAAAATGTTTAAGAAGTCAGATTTTCTGTGTGAAAATAATTTTAATTTATGTACCAAAATTTATTACATACATATCAGATATTAATAATTATTAAAAAAATATAAAAACCGAATAAGATAATCGCAGGAGCTAGGTGAACGTTTTAGCAATTTCTCCTTTTCTGAAAACCTACCCTCTTATTTCTTCTTCCCTCATACGAAGAGCGTTGTGGGCATTTGGTTCTCAGCTGTTGCTTTAGGCTCTTGCAAGGCACACTATCGTTTCACTCCAACCTGAAAACGGGTTCGGTATAAAAACATTAATGGTCTACCCAGGTGTCGACCTCTTCTCGGATTTCCACCCTCCTGCACCCCATGTTCTTTTTTTACTGCGCCCCTCCTCTTCTTGAATTCGCAGGGAACCCCAAATGGCATAACATGAAACCCGTTGGACATGGGAAAATGCCTTTGACGTGCTAAAAGTTCCTTTTTTCATCCCCCACCCACGATTCCCTCTTTTTCTATTCCGTGATGTTTTTTTCCCACCCTTCCCCTCCGCCTCCTCTGGATTTATTTTCTTGGCTGGTGTTTATGGGAAAACTTGATGCAAAAGAGTCTTTTCTATGGTTGGAATGTCAACGCAGTTTTTTTCCCCATGCCTTGTATCGTTTCAGATTATTTTGCTCGAAAGGATTGTGTATGAGACTTTTTTCTTAATTTTGAATAAAGCTGAGGGGCTAATACAGTAATTTTATGTTCGTCTGAGTGTCAAATTTATTATGTTATGGTTTTCAAAATGTTATAATAACAGAAAATAATTAACAAAATATAGGGGGAACCGAAAATCTTGCCCAAATGATAAAAACTCATTATTAAATAGTCCTTTAATGTGAAATGGGACTGAAAAGCTCCCGGGTTGAGTCTATAATATTGCCAATTGAGCTGCTAAAACAAATCCTCCAATAGTCCCTTGAGTAACAACACACTTTTGCCGTCGCTTGTAAAGTTCATGGAAGTATTTCTGGAATTTATTTTTAGCCATGTCCTTTAATTCAGCCTGCAATGCATTCTAACTTTCATCTTCAGGTTGGTATCAACGAGCCTGTCAGTTCAGGAAATAGTCTGAAGTCACAGGGAGAAAGATCAGGGGGTAAGGAGGATGTGACACAACAGTTTACTTTTTCATCCCGTCATTGTTTGAAGCATGTTCTTCCGTTCCGCTGCAGATGCCTTTTCAGTGCTTTCAGCAGTGTAGGAAGTCTGCGGACGTCCAGAGCGTTCGTCGTCTTTGATACTTTCCATACCTTCCCTAAAACGTCGATGTCACTCAAAAGCTTGAATTCGTGATAATGTATCACTCCCTTAAACATGCTTGAACATTTCGTAAGTCTCCGAAGCACTTTTCCTCAAACGAGCACAAAATTTGAAGATCATTCTCTACTCTGCAAACGTCATTTCTTTTAATCAGAGGCTACTAAATGCTTCCACCTACAAAATACTACACCATGACAAGCCACCGATCACGTGATTTGGGACATCACTTTTAGAAAAGGCGGAGAACGCAGTAACACAAAAACGTTTATCGTAGCCACTCTACTGTAAATTTTTTTTACGTTATGGGATCGGTCCGGTAACTTTCGAATCCTACTTCGAAAAATAATGTAACTTTTGTATCATTGGATAAGTCAGCTTCAGTGGCTTTATTGTGCAGTAGATGGCGCGATTACTCCTTCAAGAGTGACTCGGAGGAACATTTGTAAGAAATACATCATTTTTTGCCAAATGGCGTCGATTCAAGAGAAAGTCCAATGTGTGCTTTGGTTTCCAATAATGTTTAGAGCAAATTTCGACGTTATTAGGGAAGCAAACTAGTAATAACCTACCCTGCGAATCTAAAGGCGTAGGAGGATTGGAAGGAACACTAGCCGTAGTACAATGAAATAATCTAATTTATTCACGATATTAATCACCCCACTAATACAATCGGGCCAGTCTAAGAGAGGCCTTCAAATAATCACTAAGCCGACAATACACGAGGTAAACAAGATATGTCAAAATAGTTATAATAACCACACTTAGTCAAGGCGATTACTTTGAGAAATTCCCCAAAAGGATTATTAGTAGATGGAGCTAAAATAGAACCGTCACAAAAACTTCTTGGTTCAAAAGCAGCAAAGCAATGGTATGAAATTTTTAAGGAAATAGGCAGCGTTAAGGCTCTTCCTAGAAGTGGATGACCGAGTATACTGAAGCAACTGTTGAACTTAACACTTAGCGGGAACTGGAATACCGCCTAAACATTTCCCGAGCTACCAAGAGGGGCACACGTTGAAATTCACTGACGTAAATTCTTTAAAAAAATTCATAACATTATTTACAACATATTGTAAAAAGCATGCATCTAATTATAATAGTTCGAGCACAATAAACATTTATAATCAGGACAAGACTTTTGGTTCACCCTGTATACAGTTCAATTGGAAATTCCAACAGCCTTAATGCTACAAAAACAAATGAAAGAAACGTATAGATTGTTCCAATACAAGAATGATATTTTATACTGAATTTATATAACATAATTTTTAAGCGTACAAGTAAATACTTTTTATTACAATAATTATAAATTTTATGTACTCGTATATATAAAATTGCTGTCCTGATTAAGCTTTCCTTTGATTCAGATTGGTCTTGCACCCTCCAGGACTTCCTGATACCCATTATTTTTTTTATTAAATGCCTGCTGAATGAAAGTGGCGAATTAATTGTAACTATGTTTCTCCCAAATTCCATATCGTCAGATTTAAAATTGCAGTGGACTATCTCGCGATGTTCATATCTTGGAACTATCAAAAGGATTTTTTTAATGTTATTACGAATCTTAAATGTTGTTTTTTTACTGTACAAACATGATACGGTGATGGTATTGATTACATGAAATGAACTGAAGTAATGATTGTTTATTAACGTCGCACTTAATCATCCTGAGGGACACTGCCGACGGACCTCATACATTTGAACCACGGTCAAGTGACGAGGAAGACAGATGAGCTGGCAACCTACATGGGGTTGTTAGTGTTTGGGGTTCGAGTCCAGTTCAAATTCAGATTTATTATTCCACTAACTAAAATCGAACAACTAAAGGGAGGAAATGCACAACACCACTAATTAGAAAAGCAATCACACGGCTAAAGGATATTTAATATACGAGTATAATCTACTTCATTTACTCTTGGAGCACTTTGGACTTATACGGTATAGTTCACGTAATTCTCTTATTTGTTGTACGACCCTCCAGTCGCAATCATTAAACACAATCTCTTAACTTATTCGCCAGTTAGCAACAGTTGACCATCCAGAGACTACTCGCCGACTAACTTTTGACTAACTTTATGTACTTAAATGTCCCCGCTTATATATAACAACTCATTTGAATAATTCAAGTCTTCTTCGGGAGAAAGTTTTTTCAATAGAACTTATAGTTAAAAAGAAATAAATTTACGTCAAGAGTATTAGTTGAAGGTTCGCGGATAGAACCGTTACAACGCCAACATGAGCTTTCTGAGCCACGATAAAATTAACTTGCATCAACCCTCTCTACATAGCGGGGACTAATGAGTGGGAGGGTTGTTGTAGATAGAGTGAAAACGCTAAGATAGTTAGCAACATGAGCTAATACGACCGAGAGAATATTCAAAGTTACGTTGGAAGAATAACTCTAGTAATATTAAACACTTAGAATGTTTGAATGGTGAGATCATCAGCACTGCATCCCTTTTTGTATCTGAAAGTTAGATAACATTGAATTATTATAGTACACGCGTATGAAAAGGTCTTCGCCGCTGTTAATTATTTGATTAATCTGTGAGATTTTAACAAATGAGATTTGTTTAATCTCGTGTTTGAGATTTGTTACGGCTACGACATCTAGAACCGCACCCGGTTCGATTTAAGATTTCTCAGGAACGGAATATTTGAAGTAACCAGATTATGGTAGCCTTGTGGTAATGGTCAAGAACTCGTGGTCGGCGTGTCAAGGGTCGCAGACCTAACGCCCCTGAAAGCCCGTCATGCAAAGGGGGATGTTGAACTCTAAATTTGTCGAGGCTCAAAGTTCTAACGTTGACGTGGTTTGGGAGTAAGAAGAGTGGGGAAATGCACACGCACACACGTGCACACACACACACGTGCACACACACACACACACACGCACACACACACAATTTTCCCGGTTCATCCGCAATAGCCCTCGCGTTGCCTTAAAGTGTAAAGTTTTCAAGATTCATTCTTTCACTTTAGACAAAGACTCGCCGTGCAGAGGAGCTGATGCACGTTAAAACTGTTGGGTTCAAAGTCCCCCTGTTGACGCGGTATGGCAGTTTGGATAACGGTTGACAACTTAAGTGTCGTCCTCATCATTTGACCGAAATTCAAAATTATGAGATCGATCGCTAATAGCCCTCATGTTGTTTTATAGCAGCGTTTTTTAAACTGTGGGACGCGCCCCTTAAAGGGGGTGTGATAATCCTACGTGAGGGGCGCAAGCATATCAAAAATTTGAAAATAAAATATTATTTAAAAAATATAATTTACTGAAAGGGGAAGCAAAACAAAATACATTCTGAACTGTGAAAAGTAACATAATACTTATCCTATTGCTAAAAAGTAAGTTAAAATATTTATTACTTAAGAGTAAACTATGCAAAGTTTATTACTTATATTGATAGTTTGAGCGGTTTATAATTAAGTTTGTATTGTAGCTTTAGCGTAAAAGTAGATAATTATAGCATATATACAAAAAAATGAAAAGGGAAATTAATTGGATTTGTTATGAAGTAGCAAGTAACTGCAAATTTTACAAATTTGAACTTGAATTAAAAATGAAAATCTATTTTTCAACGCGTATTCGACTCACGATCCCACAGAGTCGATCGGCCAAAACATCGCATCGCCCTTCTTTTCATTAAAAACTCCCGACACAAAACCCCTCTCGATTTCTTTTTCTTCCAAAAACCGGAATGCTGGGAGAGAGAAGACACTTTTGAATGATCTTCCCAGTCGTGCGGAAGTCAACTTGTCATATCGGAATTTTCCGTTCGTTGCCGTCTTAGCGAATTAAAAACCTCTTCCGAAAAGGAAGCAGGGAAAAAAATCGCTCTCACAAAAACAGGGAAATGGAATTTAAAAAAAAAATTACCCCACAAAAAGAAAGACCGAAGTCAAGTGGGAAAAAAAATGTTCGCCAGCAGCACCGAGCCGACGTGTTTCTTGTATTATTGATGATAGCCTTTTGAGCTGGCGAAAAGCAGCATCTTCCATAATTGATGCGCAACTTCAATTTTCACATCGCTTCCAAGAATTTTCTTCCCTCTTTCAGTTAATTACCCGGCTACCATCCCAACCAATGCTTTATCACAACACATACACACGCTTTCAATTTACTCTCGTTCGTTCTCGCAGGGGGTGAGGAAAGGGGGATGAGAAGGAAGGGCTACTACATTAATATTCGAGGGGCCCTGTGTGCTTTTGCAAAAGGGACCTCACCACGTGATTACGAACAAAGGCTTCCAACGAGTGTTCTTGAAAAGAGAAAAGGATGAAGGGTTCGATATGAGCACGAATTACTCGGGGATGTTCTTTATATTTTCTTCGCCTTCCCCCTCCCCCCATCTTAACGTAATCAGGTGCGAGCAGGGAACATTAAAAAACGTATTTATATCCTCAACCACACAAGGTGTTGAAGAAAGTTTTCCCTCTTTCCTTAAGAAAATGGGAATGAATGAGAGGCGACAAGAAATTGATTGAATGAAAGTTGTTGTTGCCGATGTGTTTTGGTGGTGTGAATCGTTTAAGGGGTGGTGGGGGGTGGAGAGGGAATTTTTCCTTCCAAAATCAAGTCTTCCTTTAGATTAGTTCCTCGCAATCTTTTCCCTCTTCTTCCTTCCCCCTTTCTCTTCATCACCTTTAAACAACAACAAAATGCCCTCAAAAACCTTAATTGATTGACCGAGAACCTTTTTTCCCTCTCTTTTCCCCCTTTTTGTTAAATTCTCCCCTGCCATAGTTTTTTTTATTATTAAAATCCTGATGGAATAAAAGTTTCAAAACATATTACGGTTTTCTTCATAAGAGCGATACATATAAAAAAAGTAAGTTGCTGAAAAGTGCATTGTGAGAGAGAAAGAAATTCTTGTATACAATCAATTGTGTAACGTTATGTGATGTTAGCTGTGAAATAAACCTTTCATCTATTCATTTCTTTCTGAAGTTCGAGTAAAATGCGAGCGATAACTGTTGGTGAGTCTGAATTTGATGGGCCGTTTTACTTTGAGGGTAAAAAAAAGAGAGAGAGGGGTGTAGAAGGGTGGGCTTTATTTTTCTTTCACTGTGAAGTAGATCAAATATTGAACATTTGATAGAATTTAGGAAATATAAAAAGAGAGAAAGCCCGTAACGGTCGTTACTTTTCAATGCACATCTCTTCTTTCCTTCCTCGGAAAAAGAAAGAATTTTAATAAAAATAATATTGAAGATCAAATGGGTGGATTCTGAAAAAAAACCGCACAAAAACTTAAGGTGACTTCGGGAGCTTGATTTTGAAAAAATGTAAAGTAACTGAATAATCTTTTGATATTTAGTGTCAGTTGAACTAGAATAAAAATCGCTTTAAGATATAATCGCTAGATATAAAATCGCTTTAAGAATATCAGTGCAAGGAAAAAACATTTAAATTCACTTTTTTGCCAAATAATTAAGAAAGAATGACACATTTTCAAAACATTATCTTACGAAAAAGGCTTCTATAATAATAATAATGTCCCCTATATATAGCTAGGACTTCTATACTGGGATTGAGCTAAAATATGTGATAAATTCACATTATTTTCAGAGTTACGATAGATTTAAATATTATCAGGTATTTTTTTTAATTTCTCTACTCTGATATAATAAAATTTTAGTTTAACCCCTATATAGAAGTCTTAGCTATATATAGGCAAAATATTCTAATAGAATGTTTTTAAAATAAATCTTTTTCCTTCATTTTTTGCTGAAAACTTGCATTTAAATAATTGTTTTCTCTTAATAATATTCGTAAGATAGTTTTATATGCATATTCTAATTCAAGTGACATTAAATATCATAAAAATTATCCATTTATACTCTTTTCCATAGTCACGGTTACGAACAAAATCACCTTAAACATTTCTCGGTATTTAAATTATCGTTAAGTTGCGCACATGTCTAAGAATTATGAAAATCATACATGAGCATCTTATTTTATAACGCTTTTTTGCGCTATAGTAATTTAAGTTGATATCAGTAAAAGTAAATGAAAAATATAAGATAAATTGACAATTAAAGCTAAAACATAAGCGTTGGGATATGCATTTTAAGATAAAAGGAAATTAGAAGTTCATCTAGTCTTTGAAAGAGAAAAAAAAAGTAATAAATTAAGTTCATCTTTTATTCAATGTTTTGCTAAACTTTAAAAAAATAAAAATACTTCAGTTAAATAATTTAAAAGAAAATCTTTATGCTATATATAGATGATAATTATTTATTAAATATTTTGTCAAATTTAAAAGTTTTAATACTTTTCATTCTAGTGAAAATAAAATATTTTGAATCAAGGTAAAACCTTTCAATGTAGCTCGTGAAAAATTACCATAACTTTAATAAAATTTTCATGATATCTAGCTATTAATGATTGGAAACCTTTTGTTTATTTTATTTCCGGAACTCCCAATTAACTTCAATGCAATAATGAAAAGATAATTTTTATGGTATTAACATTAAAATCAGATACAGTTGAAATACATTCGACATATTTTCACATGTTTTCTCAAATATATATATAAAGAGAGATTTTGAAATAACATTTTAAATAAATTTCGTATTTTCTTTATATTTTTCTACCACTGGAGACAAAAGTTAAATTTTAGAATGATTAATTTATAAATCATTCTGAAAATGTTTCGCCTACTTATTCCTTTATCTTAGAATAATATGCATGGAAAAGTATTTTTATTTCGATTAAAATAAGAAAATAAAGAAAATATTAAACAGTTGTTCCTTATAAATACCTAAGCAACTAAAAAAACAAACAAACTAAGAGGTATTTGCAATAAATGAAATGCATAGAAATAATATTTACACTATATTTTTTAATGTTAGAAGAATTTATTGAATGTAAATTGATGCATGATGTAAAGATTAATATAATATTGCGAGCAGTATTCTTTTAGTTTTAAAGATAATAGTTATGAGAGAAAATAACTATAACTACATTGTACCCATATAAATTTAAAGTCTTGACTTATTTTATGCGAATTGAACTGTTTTGTGAAGAGTAACTAAACATACTTTCATACTGTCAGAAAGCTTTGGAAAACTAACCACGTTTTAAAATTAATGTTTTTTAGCAATTAATGTACTCGTAAGGAAAAAGCGAATTTACAAATTTTAAATTTGTGATACAGGAAGTTGATTTTACTGCATATGTTAAATAATACTGAATTTTATGCACATAACACAATAAAAAATATAAGGAAATTTCGTAAAACATAACTATTGGTTTGGATATATCAAATAATAAAAGGACTCGGTGTGAGAAAAAATACTAAGAAATACTTAAAAAAAGAACACTTTGAATGACATTTCTTTAATTTTATATTTAATACACGAGAATATAAACTTGAGGTAATAAAAAACATTTAAAACAAATACGTTTAATTTCACACTGTTTCGAAAATTCTAATTCAAAGATTTTAATATCAACAAGCATATCTTAACTCTTAAAATAACTTGATTCCAAATGCCCTTAAAAGAACCGAAAGCATCAAATTTCGACAATTGATTTAGATTTTGAAATGAAGTTTAATATATTACACGCACCTATACAATCGCACCCACACAAAAAAAAATTCCCTCGTTCGTCAGAAACAAAAATCAACCAGACGCATTAGGCAACGGGAGGAAAAAATCACAGCTGAGTTTGAGTTAGATGCAAAGGTGGAGCAGTGATCACTAATTGCTCTGCACTGGGACATTTCTACTCTGTGACTCATCCACACGTCAGGAGTATTCATGGGTTATATCTCCCCAAAAAAGCCCCCCCCCAACAAAAAGGAATTAGCGTTAGAAACAGCATATAATTAATCATGTTTAGAAATGAGCCATATTTACACGGTGCATTTCTGATGCTTGTCGTACGATAAGAAGGACAAAGGCGCGTCGTACGGTGGCGGGGTTGAGGGAAGAGCAAGGGGGAGATAACACTCTCAAACATTTAATTACGTTTTTTCTGCGGACCACCCCACCAGCGTTACCGTACTGGGGTTTTGATCCTCTTATTTTTTTCCCTCTCTACTCCCCTTTATCATCCGGTTGTTCCAAATTCTGAATATTCACGGTGTTAAAGGTTGCACAGATTTCCCAGTCATTACGGTATTTGGGGAATGATAATCAGGCGGCAATTAAATACGCTGGGATTTTTAATGTAATGCTCTGGGGTTTTTTTATTCTTTTTTTATGTTTTTACCTACCCCCTCCGTTTTTTTATGTGCAGTCACCGATAGCCACATTGCTTTTACCCCCCCCCCTTCATTTTGCTGTGTTTTTCGATTTTTTTGGGGTGCCTGTTGTTGTTACACCCTCGTCTCTCTCTCTTTCATACTCGTATTCAATTTGCTCATCGAGAGATATGACGGGGATGGAATGTTTTTTCCCTGTATTTATTAATAAGAGACGAGTTTTAGAACGAGGGAAAGAGAGGAGGTTTATCCTATGGGGGAAAAAAGATATAGATAAACGCCGCTGATGTAAAAAAAATGGGGATTTTTCTCATTTGAAGTTGCCAAAAATTAAACAAAAATTTCTCTTTCTAAAAAGAGAAAAAGGGACACGGGGACGATGGAAAAAAAAGAACTATCTCGTGTTGGTGCACGCTTCGGTTGGTGGTTTGAATAGCACCTCACTGTTTCGTGTCAACTGAATCGATCTTCGATACCAGCAAGGGTGGAGATGGGTAGGATCTTGCAAATCGGAACCGTCACTGTAAGAGAGGAAAACAACAAATCGCTTAATTATGAGTAACCTCAGAGTGATAGAGCGACACGTTCGAAGTAAAAAAAAAGTAATAAAATTAGAGTAAAAAATTAGAGATATATGAAGCGTTTCTTGTCGCCTTAGTTGTCGAATCTAGATTTGTTGGAAAACTGGAGGAGAGCAAACTAGTTTAATTTGTGTCGTTTACACAAAGTGAAAAATGTAACGAGTATTTTGACACCAGATAATTAATCGTTTTCCTTGGCGCAGGAAGTTTAATTTGAATGAGTAATAAAATTTTTTGTATTTATGGACGATTACGTGAAATTGATACATTTCAATGTCCTAAATTCCGTTTTATTCTCATAAATAAGCGGAAAAACATATATTTTTAGAATCAGAAAGCTTATGGAGTTCCTTAACATTGAATGAATACGTAAACTTCTTCCTTTGAATAAAGGCAAATGAATTTTTTGTACTTTTCGCTCAGGCGATAAATAACCAAATGTTGCTACCAGTCTCAGAAAAAATTTAGCCAACTGCGGCAATTTCTAGCCACGGGTTCTTTTATAGTAATTCGTAAAAATTAGTAATAACTAGTAATAAGTAACTTTTTTTTATTTGGACATTTTGTGTTTCGTAGCCAAGTATGCTCTCTTGTCTAAATTTGCTGAAATGTATTAATCAAATGTTATTAATTAAAAGTTATATTCATAGGCGAGGGAGAGAAAAATATTTGTGCATCATACACCTTATTTTTATAACCTGTCTACATATTTAAATTAATTGTGATACACTCTATATAAAACTTATTTAGAAGTTAAAATGTGCAGTACAGTTATTTGTACTAGCTGGAGTAACTATCTAGTACATTTAGATTACTGGCATTATGTCGCATCTGTATGAATTCAAAAGTGTTCCTACTGTTAAATTTCCAACAAACTATTTTATGGAACTACTCTTACTAAAAATTTTCTAGTATTGTTATTCATAAAGCTCTTTTAATCAACTTCACAAATGTGATCAATTAGTGAAATCATAAAGCGAACTTTGCCTGTAAAGCTCACTTTCTCACAAGGAAAACACAATCACAGAGAAAACAACCCACGTGAGTGTTTTCATGTTGCAAGATCGAAAAAAAAACGGTTATCATCAATATTCAAATGTAATGGATTTTCTCATTTCTTATTTTTTTTAATTCTTATCTAAACTTTGTGTGCGATACTGTCAAGTTAGAAATTAATATCAGTCAAGCAAATAAAAATATGTGCATTAATTGAAAGATAATTCGAAAATAAATTATTTGTGTGGAGCCAAACAAATGCTTACTCCACTCGTTTAAAATGACAGTTCTATGAAATTAGAAACAATCAGACCTCCATTTTATGAAGCCTCTATTTTGCGAATTTTTTCCAGGAACCAAGAACATTTTGTGATTTTCTAAGTAAAATACCCTCCAAATAACGAAGTACATTTCCTATTTAACGAACTTTTCTCTTGTGATTCGATTTTTTCTCTCTATTTATAAAATATTAAAACATTTCAAACATTTAAAATATTTAAAAATTTCGACACGTACTACAGTGTGAAAAAATGCACCCGATGAGAGGTTAGGTGCATTGAAAAGATGCGAAGCGAGGTGAGAGAAACGAAATACTACTTTTACAAACAAAATTAATACTTTACCAGCAATTAAACTTAAAGATTCTCGTAGTAATGTATGCATAATATTACTGTTTGTAAAATAATCTGCTTAAAATTATTTGTATTCTTATAAAATTAAGTAATGTCTTTAAAATGCATTTATTTTAATATTAAGTTATTTTCTTAAAGTTGGAAATATAGTGTATTCCTGAAAAACGATTTTTTTTTCTTTGCAGATTTCTTTTTGGTGGGTAAGATATATAAAATAAATAGGTATTAATTCTGAAAAAAAGGCGTGAATAATTACTTTTTTAATGAGATAGTTTTTATGAATTTAAAATTTGTTTTATGAGGTTTAAAAAGTATATTGAAAGGTTAATCTCTATTCAACGAATTTTTCAACTATCGAATTTTTTTTGGGGGATTTAATGCATTTGTTAAATAGAGGTCTAACTGTACATAAATAGTAATCGCATTTATGCCTTTCCTTTTTAATATGTGACATTCATATGAAAATGTACCGATATTTTTCCATTGAATTTTTGGTTATATTTTGATCCCCGTCAACAGTCAAATGAGTTTCCCGCTTTACATACTAAAACGACAAATCACCAACTCTCCAAGGAGCACAACACCCACCGGAGACAATTACCAGCTCTCATTTTGTTCTTTTCTCTGCCAAATCCGTTGTTAGGGCACGATTTGTGGACCATCCCGAGTCCTAATGTCAGGGATTTGTCGGCGTGGGAAGGAAGAACACCTGTTCGCCTTCCCCCGGTTAATTATTTAATGGAGGCCAGAAGAAGGAAGGAGAAAGAAAAGAGCTTTTCCCACTGCAGCCGGTGCCGAATGAGTAATGGCGACGTGGAAAAGGCCATTCATCACAGAAGTCTTGCTTTCCGCTGCGTCCAGTGGTCATTTTCGGATAGAGCGTAGGTTTTATGGGGGTGACTCGGGAAAGTTCGGTAGAAAAAGAAGATAACAGAGTAAACTATCAAGGGCAGCAACTCGGAGATTGAAACAAGTTGGACAATGTTGCAAACTTTTAGTTTGAAAACTGTTAATAATTGTCAAGAATATTACTCTTAATAATAGGTTTTTGCTTAAATTCGTGGCTTGATTTTAATAAACTAACAAGAGGCTGTTGCATTAGCTATCGGTAAATGGACTCGACTCATGATGGTCACATGGTAAAAGCAATCACGGGATTTTCGATGACCAATGATCTCCGAATTGTATGCATGTATTTTTAAATTAAGTTCATTTTGCTTATTTATGTGCGTCATTAATGCTGACAAATACATGCTTTTTAAAAGAAAGTTTCCAATATGAGTAAAAGGCGGCAACAGCGAGAAACCCTCGATTGCTTTTATGACGTCATATGAGTTTCTAAACTTATTAGTTGTCATTATCATGTGACTATGACATCACATGAATTTAACACATTAGCTAATTTCATGTGACGCCTTTGTCACATAACTACAATCTCGTGTTTCCAGACTATCAGTTCATAAATTTATGTGACGCCATAGTCACATGATGAATACAGTCACGTGTTTCCAGCCAATTAGCTTACATGCTTCGATGTTGCCACCTTATGCATCTTACAGAAACTTTTTGCGAAAAGTACCTATTTGTCAACAATAATGCACTTGATTTAAAAGAGATCATGTATATTATAAGAATATCTTTTAATTTTGAAAAACGATCTGAGGAGGATATTAATACTTAACATCTTTACACAATTTCAAGTTTGAAATGTTGTGTAAAATTTGTAAGTAGAGAAAAACAAGTACAAGTCTGTCATTTTTGACTGAACACGTGATTGAATGTATCACGTGATCGTCATGGATTTCTCCCATTGTACATGATCACATTTTAAACGCCTGCTTTCACCGATAATGAGTTTATTTTTATGAAATATCTGAAAACAGTGATGGTATTTCTCTTGTCATTCATGTAAAATAAACTTAACAGAAAAATAAGTAATATAAAAAAAAGTTTTTAAGTCGATTCCTACTTAAGTCAACAAAGAAAAAATTTATTTTAGTTAATTTTGATTAAATAATTACAATTAGTATAAATATGTATATACATATGACAGAATCACAATATTAAGTGGCAAAATAGAAAGCGGTTTTCCTGTTTATATATGGTGTTGAACTATGTTTGTTTGTTAACTATTTATTCATTCATAAATCACATTATCAGGAACTAGGCCATCCCGGATAGGATTCGAACTCACGACCTTTGGATTAGAAGTCCAACGCACTATCTATTGCCATACAGGGACACAACGAGTGATTTTCCTTCTTATATATAGTGTTGGACTAGTAGATTTGTTTGTTAATATTTATTCATTAATTCGCTTTATATATTTTTAATGAATTAATATTTGAAAAACACTGTAATAACATCAAGTGTTATCCGCTACAAGTTTAAAAAAAATGTATTTGAACTTGAGTGGATGAATAAAAAGTATTTTATTAACGATTGAAAATTTGAGCAGTATATATACTATAATACGTCAATTTTTTGAAAGGTAGTCTATAAAGAATTAAAAATAGAATGAGATGATTGATAATTTTACTTCGATTGCGAAGCAGACTTGTCTACCTTAGGAATTGTTACTTCGTTATATTTTTGAGACAAACGATTTTTTTTCACTTGAAATTTTTCAATTGACTTGGAGAAATTTAAGGCAGCGGTGGTTCGTGCTTAGTGGTCAAGGTAGTGGACTCGTGGTCGGTGTGTCATGAGTTGGAGTCTAGTACCGCTGAAGACGCGCCGTGTAGGGGGACGATACACGTTAAATCTGTCGAGAGCTCGCCTCATGTTGGTGTGGTGTGGTTGTTAGCAGAGGGGGGTGCCAGCTCAGGTGACGTCTTCGTCGCTTGACCATGGTTCAAAATTACGAGGTCCGTCGCCAACATCCCTCGAGTCGAACAGGGCGACGTTAATATTCACTCAGTCAATTGGCGAAAATTACTTGCTGATATCGCCAATAAGAGGGAAACGTAATCTTATTGGATAGCCATATGTTATCAGAGAAACGAAATAAAATCGATCGCTTGATATATAAAATGTGTTGTTTTGCAATGTATTCAAATTTTGTCTTTTCAAAGTCTTAACATACAAATTTGAGTTTTTAAAAAGTTCTGATTTTACGATTTTACGTTCCCTCGGTAGTGACAACGTAAAATGTCAAATAAAATTTTGTGTATAATTTTAGGGTATGTTTTATGTACTTTTCTATGATTTGGTTTTTCCTTATGTTGCATAACCATAGACGCGTGATATATAAAGTTTCAAATTAAATTTCCTTCTCCATTTACACAATGATTCTTTAAACTAAATTAGTTTGCGACATATAAGTTCTTTAAAAGTGGAAGGAAAGAAAATACAGTTAAACCTCCATATAACGAACCTTTATTGCAATTTTCTCCATTCTGTGAACTTTTTCCAGGAACACAAAGAACATTTTACAATTTTCTTCGTAAAATAACTACCAAGTAGTGAAGTGCATTTTCTATTTAACGAACTTTTTCTTTTGTAATTCGATTTTTTTCTCCCTATTTTTAAAATATTTAAGGACGTTTTTCAAATTATTCTCTCTTTTAGAACATTTTTTTGGTGATCAATGAATTTGAACTGGTTTTCCCAGATGCCTAACTCACCTAGAGCAATGAAATATTGTCGTAATTTTTCAAACAAAAAACTCAAATAAAATTAATAGATTTTATCAGTAATTAAATTTATAATGACGCATGCGGTAGATGCTTAAAATTACTGGTTATAGAGCATTTTGTATAATTAAAAATACTTGTAGACTTAAAATTTCAAAATGTCGTTAAAAAGTTCATGAATTTTAATATAAAATTATCTTTTAAAGTTTAAAACATGGACAATTTTTTTCTTCTTCGAAGATTTCTTTTTGATGGGCAAGTTGTAGAAAAAAAATACATATTAACTTGCAAAACCCAACAAAAAACACTCGATATTTAAATTGATCGCAATCTGAAAATAATTAGAATTTTTCAAAAGTTTTTGTTAAACCCCGGTATAAAAGTCCCATCTAGGTACCGGGAAGTATTATTATTACAGAAGCAGAATTGAGAAAAAAAGACTTGCCTGTTTTCAAGAGGCCAGTCTTTTTCAATTCCTACTATTAGCTCTCTCACTATATATATATATCTGGTTCAAATTTTCAATCGTTAATAAAATTCTTTCTATTCATCTGATCAAGTTCAAATAAATTTTCTTAAACTTATAGTGCATGACACTGGATGTTAATACAGTTTTTTCAAATATTAATGCCTTAATTACCTGTTAATTAATTAAATTAAATTAGTTACCGATTTTCGATGCCAATTTAGATTTGTTTATATTGTTGTAACAATGTAATTGCTAAAACATTGACAAAAGTTGACGTCGCAAACCGGCTTTTCAGCCAAACTTACTAAACCGGGTGTGCATTGTTACAACAATGCAGACAAATTAAGCTTTTTTTGAAATTCCTACTATTAGTTCACTCTCCTCTCTATATATCCTGTTCAAATTTTCAATCGTTAAGGAAATATTTTCTATTCATCCATTCAAAATAGGAATTGACTTAATTTTTTTTAATATTTATTTTATTTGCTCAAATATTGCATTTAAATAATTTTTCTTCTATTAGCATTCTCAAAGCATTTGTATATGTATTTTCTAATTCAAATGCTACTAAATATAAAAAAAATATTCATTTATAAGCTTTTTCAAGCTTTCGGAGTCATCTTAAATTTTGTATTACGTGTTTTGTTAGGAAAGACCATATAACCGAGCAGAAATTTCAACGACAAAAAAAGGCTATTCTTGTAACAAACTCTTCTATATTCCCAACATTACCTAAAACCCATTATCGATTTATCTGACCTTATGCCACCTTGAATGGCTCTCCTAGGAGAAAAAAAAAGAAAGAAATTAATAAACAAACACCTTCTTAATACAACCGAAAACCCCCAATGCTTTTTCTTGCTCTGGGCAGCCAGAAAGAGGCGCTTTCAGGTCTAAAGGTACTGCAGCCTATCATCTTTCAATCAAGAATACATCTCAGCTCAGCAAACCCATCTTAAAAAGGCTGCAAGTGCCATGCTTTGCCCAGCCTCATTCAAAGAAAAGCGTTTGTGCTTTGGCACTGTTGCCATAGTAATTCGGTGTGTTGTTTCCTGTGTTTGAAAGGCCTTCCACCTTTTTTTTCTTTATTTTTCCTTTTACCTTTCCCTCTTTTTTACCTCGTATTTCTTGTTTGTTTTTCGCCTAGCAGCCGTGATACGCCGGTCCGGCTTTTAATGAAAGAAGCTTCAATTTTTGAGGCGTTACTGCATGTGACTAATAGAAAAAGAACGCCTTCAAGCTGCTTCGTGCAGGCCTTACCTGAGTCAACGCACTGGCATACACATAATTCTCCAAATGACCGAAGGGGGAGGGTTGGTGGACACTGGACAGAATTAAGCGAAGACGGGCATATGATTATGACTTATTTCTAGAAGTGACACGGACGATGTAAAGATAGGCTATGATGCAATTATTGCTGTAAACAAAATTGGCACGCCATTGAAGGAAGATAATTTGAAACACTACTTTTTCGCCGTGAGTGGAGGCTGAAAGGAAATAGGCGATTTCGTTTGAAATTGTCGATGAAAGCCTTGTATGCTTCTAAATTATATACTAGTTAGGTTTGCTACCTAGAAACAAGAAAGGTGGTAATTTATGTGGTGAAAACTTTGAGTAATCTATACTTGTTAACACGTAGTTTGAAAAGCATTGTAGAATATTCTCGGATTCAAACTAACTTTGAAACAGAACTTAATTTAATTTAAAGTATTCTCTTTTACTAGTTTTTTTTTGTTTTGTTAAAAGTATTATCTTCTGTTTTTTCATAATTTCTTTTTGAACTAATTAAGAAATAAATACCATAGTAAACTAATTTTCATTTTTTTAATTTTTGGTGTGGTTACGTTAAAACAACTAAACTCATGTTTTTATATTTGTTTTTGCTTAGAATATATAATGAAACGCAGTACATTCAAACCTGATTTATGCGTTTTTTTTCCTTTATACAACTTTATTATGTAGTTTTTTAATCAATTTTTGATACTTAACATTTGATTCGACATAAGATTGTATAGATCTTACAACATAGAATCCCTTATATTCTATCGGTGTGTAGGTACAGATTTGATCAGCCCATAGCATTAACTATCATTTTATAATATTTTTATGCATCAATTTCAAAGGTGTTTAATAATAAAGAGGTAAAACAGATGATTTCGCCTGTAGCGGTTCCTATATAAGCCAGTAACAGCCTACGGACAGAGGTGATCTCTGTTGTCCAGTGGTCATGTTACTTGGGTTCGGATCCATAGATCGCGGGTTCTAATCTCCCACATTGGTGACCCTGGCTGAAAAAAAACCCCCGCAAAACAGTCTGATCTGTCATCGCGCCATCTACCTGCAACAAATGCAATAAAAAGTCGTCAGACCCACTTGACACATCAACCAAAGTCGTCAGATGCACTTGATGCAACAACTCACACGCTCGCCAAGACAAATATCCCGTTCGTTCGCCTATCCACCTACTCACTGGTGGAGGAGTAGTGGAGCGGTTCCTATATAAGCCAGTAACAGCTTCCGGAGAGAGGTGATCCCTTTTGTCTAGTGGTCATGTTACTTGGCTTCGTATCCATAGATCGTGGGTTCTATCCCCAATTCGTCTTGCAATTATCAATAAATAAATAATTTTTGTTAAAACTATCTTATCAAGATTTGTTGTTATGTTAAAAAAAATCTACAGTTCTAGGGTTTCTTGATGAGCATGCATAGCATCTCAGAATGTGTCGCAAATATAGAGATCACATTAATGTACAAGAATAGTTTGTTCAAGACCTTGATTGTGTGGTTCAATCATTATACAGTGTTATTTATAACTCATTCCAAGGTTTCGGAAAGCTGTAGTACAAAATCTAAGATGAATACAGCAAGAAAGAACATATGAAAGAATACAGAAACAGTTCTTTTATTTACATATTTTACAGGTGTTCTATATGTGAATCCTTAGTCACATGACATACATCAATACTATATATCAACTACTATATCAACGTTATTGACAGCATATGTTATCCTTTCATGCAGTTCTGCTACAACACGAGGCAAAGGGAGAACGATAGCGTGGGTCTTACTCGTATGTAAAAGACCAAGTTTTCGGATAACAGGGATAAAAAGGAAAGGATAACACGTGCTGTCAATAACGTTGATAATACCATGTTGACTGGAGTGAAGCAGGAACTGAACTATCACGTTGATGCATGCCGTATAACCAAGGTTTAACGCATTGAGCATTTGTAAAGTATGTAAAGTAAATAAAATTTTAATTGTTTCTGTATTCTTTCATTCGTTTTTTGTTTCAAAAACGCTCCGAAACCTTGGAGGCAGTTATGAATAAGCCTGCATAAAGTCTCTCAGAGATAATGCACGAGAAACACAAAACAGAATTAAATCTTTCTGAGCTATTATATGTATATATATATATATATGAAAGGCGTTTGAAAGCCAGGACTAAAAGAGGTGTGGTTTAGTAATTCCCTTTTATGTCTTTAAAAATTTCCCAACCTTGTAAGCTCTGAATAAAGAACCAGAGAGCCAACTAAAATCGCAATTAATCCTTATAATTTTTTTTAAAAAATCCATAGAAGGATTTCTAAAGAACATTAATTGTACTAAACTCTTTATGAACATAATTGGGGTTGCATTTTGCAGCGTTAAAACTAATTTTTACCTCCGATTTCTACATTTTTATTCACTTTCAAAGAATTATATCCTGACGAGATTCCTGCATATCTTTTTGCTTGTTTTACAACGGATGAGTAAACGAAAGTGACTTAAAAACCAAGCTGTTTCAACTGTTATCCTCCTTTAATAAGTCGGAAAGCTACGGGGGGTTGGAAGAAAGAAAAAATTATTTAAATGGCAACCATCCCCTCTTACAAATTTCCGGCAACTTCAGAATCATCTATCCCAGCTCCTTCCGGAGCCACTTATTTTACGTAATTCAATATGGAGCACAAGAACAGCTTCTTTGTCTATTACAGCACTCTCTCCCCCTCTTTCAAGCACTAGAGGTTAACTGGTGTGCCATAAATTCCTGAGGGGGTGTAGTGTAAATGGTTGCAGTTAAGTGCCCGGACACGCTGGTTCAGAAGTTAAAAGGGAGATCCCATCTTTTCCCACAATGCTGATCTTTATGGAAGAGAGGGGGGTCGGGAAGAGATGCTGCTGCCTTCAAATCACTTTTTGATGGTTCCCTGGGCTGCAACGCAAAATGAATTTCAAACGTTGTTGTGTCTCGGCCCTTAAGAGTCTTTTAATAGGGTGCCGCTGCCACGTTGTTCTGGAGGGCTGTTCTTTCTTGCAGCATTTTCTCCTCTCGTTTTGAATAGTCTCTAACAAGGAGTTTATTTAGAATCTTTGGATTTGGAGGGGTGCTGCTGAAAACAAGGGTTATGAATTTTAAAGCTTTTTTGGAATGTGTAATTAGAGAGAATACTTGAAAAACTCAAGGATTAAATAGGAGATATAAATAAGTTCCTTAATAGAAGGGAAAGAAATTACGATTTTAATTCGAAAAAATGTTTCAAATGTTTTAATTCATACCATGTTTTAGTTAGCTATTAGAGCTATATGCAAATATATAATGAATATATTAATAAAACTAATGTTAAATGTGTATGCAATAGTTAGACTTAAGTTGTTTTTTTCAATCTCGATTTATTTTCTACAATTTTTTTATGGAACTGGTATGTCTAAATTTACTGCTGAAGGTGAGAGGTTGGGCTCCTATAAAGCAAATTTAACCCTACTTTACCGCCATATGTCGATGACAGCTCTAGAAATCATAATAGTTTCTCATTTTGGTCATTTGACTTTATATGTGTATATGTGTATTGATAGGTTTTTTGTGTATAAATAGGTTTTCGATTCCAGAATTTTTCCTTTCTGAGTTAAGCAGGACAATTTATTATGCTTTATATATATATAATATGGTTAGTGTGCATCTCTCGCGCTTCCACATCACAGGTCCAAGATATTCAAACCCCATGGATGGTCAAGGTTTACTCAGCCTTTAATCCCTTCAGTGGTCGATAAATGAGTACCAAGCTTACTAGGAAATTAAAACTGGGGGTTTCGCGTCAGACTGACCTCCTGACTGGAACATCTGCTCATGCATCTCAGGTCCCTAGGTCACGGATACTGAGTTGGGCCTTGACCCTCATGGGCTGTTGCGCCACTGAATTAAGTTACATAATACAAATTTCCTTGCAAACAAATATTCTCAATCCTGATTAATATTGTTTATCTATTTCTATATAATAAAAACATTTTCTACAAGATATCTTGAATAGTTCCAATTCATGCATTTTTTTTATTCGTACTTCACAAATCTCCTCGAATTATTTTTTTAAATTGAAAATATAGATTTTAAAATTTTTTATCTCTAATTTTTTATATACTAATTTTTTTATATTTCTGGTTTTGAATTAAATTAATAATGTTATACATTCACTTTGATTTATAAATTTTAAATTCAATGAAATATTAACTATCCTGGTTCGACTAATAAAATTTATTGCTTCATAAATAATTGCCAAATTGAGGAAATAAAAAAAAAACACCTGAGGATTTATTTTCAATGTAAATAGTAGTATTTAATGATTTAAAGCAAAGTAAAATACTCTTAATTTATCATAAGCTTTCAGATCTTAAGAAATAATGGATAAATATTTGGTTTTGAAACGAATAATTAAATTTGTAAGTTTTTTTAACGAGAAATCGCTTAGAAAATCAAACAAAAAAAACATTTAATTTCCTCTCTCATTCTTAAATACTTTTGAAACCATTTAAAAAAAAGTTTCTAAGAAACTCAATGATTTGAACTGCGTAGTTGTATAATTTAGCGTAATAATTTTGTAATTACGGTGCAGATGTTTTATTGACTTTAGTGGCGAAAGATATTAATTTGTGATAATTTGAAATTTCTAATAAAAATGACTATTTGCATGCATTTTTTAATTGAAGAATAGATAAAAAAATAATTCTCGTAAACGGACAAATATCCCATGGGGCTTTCAGCAGTAAGTAAAACAAACAAAATAAGACAAAACAAGTAATACAAAAAAATTTTGAGTCAATTCCTACTTTGAATGAATGAATAGAAAGTATTTTAGTAACGATTAAAAATTTGAACAAGATATATATACACACATAGGGAAATAGCGTAGGAATTGAAAAAAGAGCATGATTTGTCTGTATTGTTGTAACAATGCACACCCGTTATTGGCTAATTTCGCTGAAAAAAACCGGTTTTCGATTGCTTTAACAGTTACATTGTTACAACAATCTAGATAGACCTAAGTTGGCGTTAAAAACTGGTAATTAATTAAATTTAAATAACCGGTAATTAATGAATTAATATTTGAAAAATATATTAACATCAAATGTTATCCACTACAAGATTTAAAAAATGTATTTAAACTTCATTGGGTGAACAGAAAAAGTTTTATTAACGATTGAAAATTTGAACAAGATAAATATATATAAATAGAGAGTGTGAGAGGTAATAGTAGGAATTAAAAAAGGGTAAATAATAAAATTTAAGAAACAAATGAAATTTCAAAATCAAACAATTAAGTTATAAAGTCAAACTTGAACATTACAAAATTAAACAATTAAGTAACAAAACCAAGATAGAGAGAGTGAAGTAACTCAAGCAAAACAATGAAGTTATAAAATCAGAAGAATAAAACAAAATTACAAAGTCAAATCAATGGTTATAAAATAGTATGAATGTAGCTTTAATTGAAACAAGCTAAAAAAAGGAGACCATTTGATCCAAAAATAACACTCGAAATTATAACAAGGTTGAAATGTTTGTGATAAAATCATTTTAGAGCTCGCAATTTTGTAAAACTTCTTAATGTTATAAATATTTTATGCTTTCTATCATTTTCTCAAATTCCATATCCACACGAAAAGGTATTTTGTTTCATTTTCTTCGCTTAAAGCTTAAGTTCCATTTCGTATTAATTCCTACGAATTTGTTTTGTATTTTCATTGTTCCCAAAATCAAATCACCACTCTCTCCATTCAGAAGCGTTAATAAAGAGATTTGAAAAAAAAAATTACCTCTCAGAAATCGGAATTGAAATAATTTTAATTTATTCTCCGCCATTTCTTCTAATGCATAAAACTAAGGTTCCCCTTCCTTTGCCTTCTGTTCTGTTATTTGCTGAAACATGCTCGGTATCAAAACCTTCTATTGACGAAGTGAATGACAAAAATGAAAAAAGTCGAGCTAAAGAAAAAGAAAGAAAAAGTAACAAATAGGGGGTGGAGGGAAAAGAAAGAGTTCCCGGATCTTTTGTAATTCCCAAACGGTATTTCTAGTTTTAACTGGCTTAAAAGGAAAGAAGGGATTCCTTGGTAAGAGAGTAAAGCGTCGTTTATTGATTCTGTCGCGTTCCCAAAACGAAATTGAAAAATTTTTGCCTTTACCCGATAGCCTTAACTGTAACGGGTAAGAAGAAGGCGAATGAGTATTAATAAGGAGAAAGCGGAATACGCGAAAGTCTTTTCCCGAATTCAAAATCCCAAAACTTCCCTGGCATCGTGTCTCCGTTTATAAATATGCAAATCCAGAACCGCTAATTCGCAACCCGAGCGGGGAAAACTGAAAATTATATAAGATTTCGTAAAGCCAGATACCTCTGTCTGTCTTTTTGCTTCATTAGCATATTAGAAGAAGTTGACAAACTTAGCCGGTGCTTGCGGGAAGCTGTGATTTTAATGGCCTCTTTCCTAGATTTCCCCCGTAACCGTCACTGGTGGGTTCTGTCCGTCCATAAATGGTTTAAGATGGACCCCTCTCCCACTGGTAGAGAGACAAAAAAAATGGCAGATATATGTACGTCCACGTCATTTTTTTTACTTCACTAAAGAGAACACCGTACAGAGGAATTGGATTTATGTTAATGTACCTCACCGTTCGCTTGTCGTTTTTTTATCTCCTGTCGCCTCTCACAGAAGGAGAAGTACATCTCATTTTCACTAATGAGTCTAAATTTATCAAAGGAAAATGTTTTTAAAAGTGGACGCCGCGACGACGCACAAAAATCGAAAATTACTTTCCTTGCCTTGAAAATTCGTCTGGAGTTGTTTCGATCTCTTTTTCTTCCCCACGCCGAAAAAGTTTCGGATTATTATGTGCTGTGATTTTTTTCTCTATTTTTTTTCTATAGGAAAAATATGGAGAAATACTTATTTCTGTTTGATGTTACCTTTATCGGCTCCCTTGCTTCAGAAGAATGCTTAAGGACCATTTCATTATCGCATCACTTTAAAAAAAAGTCTTTTTTTTTCTCTCTCTCTCTCAAAAGAATTCTATTCATATTTCCTCTGAAATTGGAGTTTAAGATTTTTCGATATCGCAATTTGATGAAGAGAAAGGTTTTATGTACTTTGCATTAATACGGTAGTGAACAATCGCCACGTGATCATGAGCATTAGGAATAATAAGTGTGACAGAAAATATGTACAGCAAAGAGAGAGGGTACCCAAAACTCGTCTTAATGTGCACCGAAGGGTGGCTGAGTCTGTGAAAATACCGGATTATCGAGAGTGGGATTAAAAAAATAATAAGTACGCGTGTTTCTTCAGAAAATATTGTACTGCACTTGCATGTATTGTTTGCTTGAGAATACAACAGAAAATAAAGTGCTTAAATACCTTTAACCCGTTCAGGATGACCCTGATCGCACATATGTGATCATACATTTCTTCCTCCAGGGCCCACGGTATCATATATGTGATTGCGTTTTCCGTGCTCTAAAGCCCACCGGTGTGATTTGAATTTGGGACGTTTTTATATTAATTTTTACAGGACACTAGAGAGACGGGGCGGTTTAAGTTCGCTTTTGTTCGAATAATGTTTCACAAAACTTTGAACTTCAATATGTACGTTCGGCTTTGAGTTTTTTTTCTTTAATTACATCAGGAATATTTATGAAAGTATACAACTGCACACGTTTAACTCTTTCAAGAGAATCGGGTATTTAAAAGGTTCGTGGTTTTTTTTATGCTCTCGATTTCTGTTTATATTTTGACTAAGTTCAAAGCGTATTAGTTTATTGGGCATTAGACATTCATAATAATAGTTTCAATATTTGTTTTACTTTTGTTTAGTTTTTTTTTTTGTTCAGTATTACAACAATAATTTTCATTCTCAAGAACGCTTAAGAAGCAGATATTCATAAAACGAACGTGATGACTCATTTTTAATGAAAAAGAATAGTTTGTTCTTACTGATTCATTTTTCATTCAGTACGAACAAACTATTCTTTTTTGTTGTTATCGCAATCAAAATTTCTTTAAAATTCACAATTTTTTTTAAAAAAAACGTAGCAAAAACTTTTGCACTGCATATTTAGATATTATCAATGATTGTATATTGTAAATTTTAGTATATTTGATTGCATTAAAGGTTTTATATGAATTTTTTTTCAATGAAATTAGGCTTAGCAGTGAAATTTGCCCGGTTCCATGCTTGGGTTATACTCTCGGAACGTAAGGGCCTGGGGAAACATTTCTTTTTCCTTTCGCCGGTTCTGAAGAGGTTAACCAAATGAAAAGCACGTACTCTGTGAAGATATAGAGAGTTTAGTACATGAAAATGAAAATTAATAAGTACATAATATGAAGTAATTTGCCTGATAAGACACATCTCAGAAAAATACAGGGTTATTAGAAATGAATGACCTGATTATACAAAACTTAATAATTCCCAGATGAATACATATATATAAACAGAACACGATAACTAAGATGAAATTGTAAGGATAAAATATGAAATTTTTTTCGTACGTAAATTTTTTTGACGTAAAGTAAAATTTGTTTTCACAAGTGCTCAATGTGTCTCTTTATAATATGATTGCGAACATGGTCGCCCAGGATATTTGCCTTAATACAGGCATTCAGTTTCCTGAAACTATTTATGTTATATTCTTATACTATTGGATGTCGGTGTATTTCTATGGTATTTTCTCCGAAATTCATGCTGAACCGTGATTACTGATAGACTTTTTGCAAACGAGAGCATACAAAACGCTTTCTCCCTCTGCCACACCCTTTCCTTTTCTGTTCACAATTTCAAAAATATCTTGATTACAGCATTTCTGCTACCTATTGGACAAAACAATGTTACAAACTCAAAATTTCATATTTTAGCTTTACAATGATATATTAATAATCATTTTTTTGTTTATACATACGGGAATTATTAAATTTTGTAATCGGGTCATTCACTTCTGATAACCCCGTATTTTATGAAGGCGTAAAGCGGACTATAATGAAAATAAAGTAACTGACTTTGCAAAAACTGGCTACTTTTTTTAAATAAAGGTTTTTTCGACCTGCAAGGACGTAGCCGAGTTATCCATACTGCCGGGTTTTCGCAAGTGTCGCGTTTTTAGGGCTTTACTGTTCTGTATAGAAACCATTACCCATCATTTTGCTGGGAATTTTATGACATTATATGATTGTACATTCTTTTTAAGGTTATTGCTATCTAAGTTTTAGCATTAAACCTTTTATAGTACTGAAAAATATTCTTATAGCACTCTCCTCTTTTCATTTAGATAGAACAAGATTTATATTTTTGAGGCAGAAGTAGCTCTTCTTGTAGTGCATTTATTTAAACATTACTTTAGGCAGATCTCATTAAGAGAAACATGTTTGCTAAATTCCAAGTCTAAGTCTAATTGTACCAAAAAGAGAATCTTTTTATCTGTAACTATCCAGAAGTGAGTGTTAATTTCCCCCTAAAAGCCCGTTTTTAGCATATTTCTACTCAACAAAAGAAACATGCCTGCAAGATTTAAATTTTGTAGATCTAATGTAAAGATTTTTTTTTGTTGTTTTTTCTTTTTGCGAAACGACCGTGCACCCTTCTTGAGATTCGATTTTCTCAAAACCCGATCTTGCTGATATATACTCCACAAAGGAAACTTGCTTAACGAATCGCAAGTTTGTACGTATAAATATCTAAAAAAGGGAATTTTTTATATGCATAACCATCACCCCCTACCACTCTTGAAAGTCGATTTCTGCTTAACTCTTTATTGGACCATTACTTAACAGAAAAAACATATTTTCTGAATTCCAAATCTGTGGGTTTAGTAGTTTAAAAATTACAATTGTTTTTGTTTGTAACGCCCCGCAATCCCCTCCAGGGGTCGAATTTTGGAAAAGGCCGTTCTTAGAGAATCTCCATTTATTAAAAGAAGTATTCCTGCCAAAATTTAAGACTATAGGTATAATAATTTCGAAGATCTTGTGATGAGGAAGAAGCTGTTCTCCAGTACATATATAAATAAACTAGTCACTACTCGCCCACTTCACTGATCATTTCATGATGTTGTAGTTCTTATATATTGTTTTTAGGTATACGATTACTTGCGACCACTTATTTTTTTAAAAAAATGGATATATGGGTTTTTTCGTGGTTTTTAGATTTTAGTACATTTTAAGAAAAATATACGAAAATTAAGAAGATAAAAAGAAATTATTATTACTAAAATGAGGAGAAAAATGGGTAAAAATTAACAAAAAATAACATAAACGCGGCCCATTCTGTACCAAAAGTTTATGAACAAATTTTCAATTTTTCTATTCTGATGTGCTGCTATGTTATTCATTTTTGAAATGACCTTCAAAATAAAAGATATTTAAATTTTTACAAAAACTGGAGCACTTTACCTCAGTTATTACATGAAATTGCTTAAAATAACAGTGATTATATTAACATAAGGGACTGTAAATTTTGTAATAAAACAGTGATTGATACATCTGAAGGTTAAAACACCGCTTCTATTATACAAAACATACACAAATTTTCAGTTATTTATTTTCAAAACTTTTTGAGCAATCGCTGGCACCGTTTGAGAATTAAAAACATACACACTCATTTTGAGTAAAACGCGTGTTGAAGTATACCATCTTGCTTAAAGTATGTAATGGCATCTGCTTTTATTAAAAAAACTTGTAGTTTTTGTTCTATTGAACGGAAAATAATAAACTGGGTATTTTTATAAAGCTAATAAGGTGGTCTTTAAAATAAAATCATAAATAAATTCGTTGATTTTTGGCAAAATTCACAATTTTAGGGTTATTGGATACCTTAAGCATAATGTTTGTTAGCGAATATTATGAGGATAAATTTATATCTGACTAGTGTAACAAGGAGTTATTAATAAAATTGTTGGTTTTACAGAAATAGTATTTCCAAATAAGACTTAAGATAATAAATCTAAAATATATGTCCTTAATATTATTTTGTCAAATAAACCATGCAAAGGCGTTATTGATGGTTAAATGGCGTGTTTCTGTTACACAAGTAACCAAACCGTTTTTGTGAAACAAATATTCGATCCAGTTGACAAAAGGAGTCAATTTCAAGCGCTGTAGAGCGAAAAATTAAGAATCAAGAGAAAGGTATTAACATTCATGACTAATCGGGCATGGATTACTCTTAATAAATGCATGGGAATGAATGTAAAAATTAATAGTTTAATTTAATATTTTGTAAAATTAATAGAAAATAATTATCACAATTATTTATGACGTTTTATTTATACTCCAAACATGTTATTCTTATCCCTTTATTTTATTAAATAAATTATAGTTAAAAAAAAACTAAAAACCACCCTTTTATAGTTAATTGAACTAAGTTGTAACGTAATCTTTTTTGGTGGCAAATCTGGAAATGGGATCTGAAATGAGTCACCAGATGCAGGGTGGGATCTGAAAATGGGAAATCGTTAATCCTGATGATCCTTGTCAGGACAATAGAACAAAATTATTAAATTGTTGTATTGTCATCGGTCCTGGACAAGTGAGCAAAATTTCGATTTAATCTGACCTTTTCAAGTGGATAAAAAATGAGTTTAAAGATTACAAGTAAAGCTTATAAAAGGTGTTAAAAATGGGAAAGCACTGAATGATTTGTTTGGATCTGTGGATTGTAAAGCACAAAATTTTTTTAATGAACTTTCTTAAAAAAATCCTGAATACTCACTAAAATTATGACATTAATGTAGTTTTATATTGATACGTTCGATTTTAGAAGATATTTTCCTTTTTCTTTTAAGGTATCTGACTATGTTCGGAGCCTTGATTTCGCAAAAACTTTTGATTCAAAAAGTTTTTTGGTATTTAGTGTCGTTTGCATTAGAATATACACAGATAAAATTCTTTTAAAAATATTATTAGATTAAAAACTATTTAAAGGCAACTTTTCGGCAAAAAAGGAGGAAAAAATTCCATATTTTTAAAACATTCTACTTTTATGAAAATGCTCCTATAATAATAATAATAATAATAATGTTTATATATATAGTTATTATTTCTGTAGGGCGATTGAAGTAGGATTTTTTAAATATGTTATTTAGAAGTGAATTTATTCATGTTTTAATACATTGGAGTAGATAAATTTTAAAGAAAAATATCGCTAATTCATTTAAGATGCGCTGAAAACAAATTTTTTTTCCAAAAATCCTAGTTCAGGCTCTGTAGAGCAGGGGTGTTTATTACGTCGATCGCGATCGACCGGTGGACCGCCAAGACATTTTGGGGTGACCGCCTTAAAATTTTACCAGTTAGTAAGTATATATGGAAAATTTAAGATTGGCCGACAGTACGCGGACTAAGCCGTCTACTGACTATAACAACAAAAATTAACTTTAGATAAAAATGTTTTATTTTTTTAATGTATTTTGAATTGTTTAATAATAAAAGTGTCATTTGATATAATTATATTTGGGGCTATTATTATTGAATTTGTATCTTGTGCTTTAATTGCGGTTTTAAAAGTGTTGTTTTTCTTATTTTAGTTCTGTAGGTATATATATAAGTACATGATCCGTACTTATTATTAAGTTATAATAATAACCTTTTTCTCTCCTCACCACACCAACGACATTGAGCAGTAGCGTACTACCCAATTTTTAAAGGGAAGGGGGTCGAGAGTTGAAGGTCTACCGTTCTCGTATCGTACCGCAATACGCAGCCAAACATATTTTTTTGATTTTGACGATTGTCGGGAACTAAAAACAGCAAAACATAAATTACTGAATAAATATAATTAACATTAATACATAAAAAGTTACTAATATCAAATACCTAATTACGTTTTATATACATGGGACTATTATGAATCGGAAAAAATGAAGGGTTATGAGGAAGGATCCGGACCCATGGACCCCTCCCCCGCTCTTGTGTGCGCCACTGACACTGGGTGGACCGCAACTCTTTGAAAAAATTAGTAGTAGACCGCACCCTGGAAAAGTCTGCCCACCCCGGCTGTAGAGAGTATTTAGCTTTATATATAGGAGAAAAATATTATCGTAGAAACATTTTCCATAAGAAGATAATGTACTGAAAATGTCATTTTTTTTTCTTTGTGTTTCGACAAAAACCTGCATTTAAATTATTTTTTATATTGTAATTATATTTTTAAAAATTTTATATGCATATTTTGTTTCAGATGACACTAAACATAAAACAAAATTATTCATTTGCATACTTTTTCAAAATCCTTAGTCAGTTAACTTTACGTAGAAAATTTTCAAACAAAATGACGAATTATTCGTTTAAGCTCATATTAAATTTTATCTAGATTAGTTTTTTAAAAATTTTATTCGTTGTAAGTATTTTTTTAGTTTAATAATCTCCTAAAAATGTATTCACTATACCAATGGAATTCCTGTTTTTTTTCCAGATCTTTTTATTTTTTAAAAAATAATTAATTTTGATTTTTAGAAAAATGTATAACAACGTTCAAGTAATACACCTTACAAGATAATACACCTTAATTTCAGGTTTTGAAAAATTTAAGTATACCATGTTATAAATATTATCGAACAAAATACATAATATCAATATCGCGCATACACATTAAAAGTATAAAAAAAATTTTTGTTTTAAAATTTTATCTTGTTAACAAAATTACTTCCGTAGTATAAAACATCCCAAAATGTATCTTATTTTTCCCCCCATAATTAATAAACTCCCTTTTTTTCGCGTAAAATGCTAATTTAAAAGTTCTGATTATGAGATCGGTAAAGAAATTAAGCAGGGGTGAAAAAACGCATTTTTGAAACACACTCGCAAAAGTTGAAATAAGACAAATGCAGGAGAAACACACCTTAATTGATACCACCGCAGTTTTTCCTCTCCTCTTAAAACGAGCTAACCAACCAATCAGGCATACCAAATCCAATCCCATAATTACGCCCACCGGAGTATTATTCTTTCTCGACACCACCTTTAAACTCAGAAAAGAAAAGTCGCAAGTTACTGATACACAGATACTTCCCACAATTGCCACTCCTTTTTTTCCCCTGCACAGCTCCTCCTTTTAAGTTATTCTTCCCCTTTTTTTTATTTTTTGACCTCCGTTTAAACATCCGGATCAGCCCGGAGCCATCGACACCTTTCACCGGCAAAAGGGAAAAACCGGAAAAGAAAAATCTTTTCTCTCTTTATAGTACAACAACTCCCGGCCATTTTACGCTTCCGCGATCGTGACGAAATTTTCCGTAAAAGAGGCGGGGGGTGGGGGGTGCTCCGGTGGGAAATCCCTCTCTTCGAAACTCCCACTCTGTGTAGCGGTAACCCCTTTCGTTTGCTTCCACCCCCCTCGTTATACCTCCTTGCAGATCCACCCCCCTCCTGACGTCTTGAGCGGCAAGCTAATTCAATCAAGAGCATCACAGTGAACGATGAAATCATATTCTGATCTCACTAGAGAATGGCCTTCTAATTATTAATTTGATTTGGAACCCCCGGAATCTTGGCATTGTCGGGGACATTTGCTGTTTGCCGGATGGAGGAGGCGCGTGAAGCGTTTAACTTCATTATCGCCTTTTGCCTTCTCTTCGTTCCGCACACCCCCGCCCCTCTTCAGACGGTTTCCCCCTTTTCACACAGGGCAGGAATCTGGCGCTTAAGTAATTATGGGTTTGCGGAATCCGGCCACAAACGGCCCGGTCCGGGTCTGTCAACAAGAGGAGACGCCGGAACAGCTGTCGCGTCATTAAGATTAGCAGAAGTGGTGGCACCAATATGTTAGGGTTTGACAATAGGAGTTGCAATGCATACCCCACACGCATCGAAAAATCGCTAACCGGATTCTGTATTTAAATGCTTTGCAAGTCATCGTTAATTGCTGGATCTACAAGATCTGTGGATCTTTATTTGCGTTCCGTTGAACACGCTATAAGTACTTATTTGAGTTTCGAATACTATAACTAATATCGGCAATACTACCAATTATTTCGATTTTCCATTTTTTTCAATTATACGTGTTTAATCATTATCAGTCAGATCACATACGTTCTAAAGATCATTGTGTTGTAGTTCTTATATTTAGAATATATATCCTTAAATAATGGTAATCAGTGTAGACCGTACTGTATTAGCAATCTACATATTAAATAGGCAAACTTTAAAGTGCAGAAAAATTGTTTCATTTCTCGCATTATGTAATTAAATCTCTCTTTGAGCGTCTTATTTTTCAATAAGATTACAAATTAGAACTTTTCCTCAGCTAGAAAAACAATAAACAAAACTAGTATTGTATTCTGCCTTCCTTAACCTGCTGAGAAATTCATCATATTTTATTAGGCTTCTCATTTGATGCATTTTTGATAGCCTAGTGGTCATGCTCACTAAATTGTAGCCAACGTTGGCTATTCCTCAGTGCTACTGAAGACCCGCCACACAGAGAGGTCAATGTACGTTCAATCTGTCTAGATTCAAAGTCCTCACGTTGGAATGGTGTGGAAATTTAGAGAGGGGAAGGCAGCTCGGGTGTCGCTGTCCTCACTTGACCGGGGTTCAAAATTACGAGGTCCGTCTAAAATCGACGGACAGTCACGAACTGTGCTCTTAAATTTAATACTCAGACGAGCAGCTCAGTAATATTAAGTACTACTAATCTAAAAATACTGTGCCTTTTCCTATAACAGTCACAGAGGATCGTTTATCAACAAAATATATTGACAATTGTTAAAGCACCATTCTTCATTTTCTAGGTGTTTAAGTGGCTGGTGCACAAACGGTTAATCACCTTACTTGTAAGGTTGTTGCATAACAAATGCAGAGGGACATGCTTGTCTGTTGGGGTTCACCTTTAGCCTAAAGTTGTCGAGCAAGGTACAGGTGTTGTTTAAGCCATAGGGTAATTCTTTTTATGTGTAAGAATGCAGGACTAAATCGTCTGCGAAAGCAAGGGTGCATGTTTTGATTTTACCTTCATTTTGCAGTGAAGGAGGTGGAGGAATGAAAATTAGAGAACTCGTCTTTTGAATTTAAACGATTTGAAATACGCCATTGTGCGTGTTATCAAGATAAAGTGCGGAAAATTCTTATTTTGTACATAATTACGCAATTTAAGGGAATAAGTCAGTTATCTACTTTTTAATAAGGTAATGCACTCGTTACATTTGAGGTACTGTTTATAATGAATGATTTGTATAAATTAGTACCTTGTTTCATTTGAACTATTCTCATTTGAATAAGCTGTATTACAAATAAATTTAAGTGCTTAATACTTTTTAAAATTATTACTGAAGTTTATAAATTACCAATCAGCCTTTTTTGCATTTACTTTTTTAATCTGTCTTTCCATCCTTCCTCAGTGGCTCGACAGCCCAGAGTGGGCGTTGGCCTTATCAAGAAGCCTTTTCCAGGCCAGCTTTCTTCCTGCTAGTGTTCTCCATTTCTTAGTTCTCAGTACTAGGAGATCTTTTTCTAGGACATCAATCCATCTAAGATTTGGCCTGCCTTTTCTCCGTATGCCAATTGGTTGGGCATTGAGGACTCTTTTAGTGGTGCGGTCTTCGTCCATTCTGATAACGTGGCCTGCCCATTTAATTCGTTGTATTATGATGAAGTTAACGATATCAGATTCTTTATATGAGTATAGAGCTCGAAATTTGATCTTCTTCGCCACGTTCCATTTTCCTGAATTCCGTAAAAAATAAATCTTAAAATCTTCCTTTCGTAGTTACTTATGTTTCATCTGTTCGAGACATGCAGCAAGTTTCACATTCATCAGTTAATATTGGTCTTAAAAGACTTGTATATAATAGAACCTTTGTTTTCCTTTTGAATAAATTCGATTTCATATATTTTCGTTTTCCATTAAGACATCTACACTCCTGTCCATAAATTAAGGATGATGAAGTTCAGGCAAAGAAAGAGACAGAAGCAAAACAAATTTGACTTATTTGTAAAGTCTATTTATTAAACAAAAAGTAAAGAGCAAAAAAGATGCTATATGTTTCACATAATTAATAAAAATTGCGATTTTTACTCCCTGGAGCAAATTTTAAAAAAGAACCTATTTACAAAAAACAGTATAAAATGGTTAGTATGATGGTTAATACGGAGTATGTCTCCCGGACGATGCAATACAGGCCTCACAACGCCTACGCGTGCTGAGTATCAAATTATCAATCTGATCTTGGGGAATATTACACCACTCATCAAGCAATGCCCTCCGAAATTCCGGTAGACAGGTGGGAGCGGGTTGACGGGCTGCAATTCGTCGGCCAAGCATATACCACACATGCTCTATTGGATTCAAGTCCAGTGAGTATGCTGGCCAATCCATACGGGTGATATCATCCGATTGAAAGCATTCGTCTATAATGTTTGCACGGTGAGGACGGGCGTTGTCATCCCTAAACAGAAATTCAGCACCTATGGCACCCCGAAACAAACGTACATGTTGTTCCAGAATGACATCCCGATAGATGTGGCCTGTCATCGTTACACTCTGAACATGCAGGTCAGTTCTGGAACCAAGAATAACTCCTCCCCAAACGAGCCATCCTGCACCACCGTAACGGTGTCGTTCAGTGGTGTTCTCTTGGTGGTAACGGCTACCTGGCGCTCTCCATATGAAAGTCCGGCGAGAATCAGACTGCAAACTAAACCTGGACTCGTCGGAATACATCATATAAGACCACTGTTGCTGTGTCCACAATGCATGCTCTCTACTCCAGGATAATTGCAGGCGACAGTGAGTTGCGGTAAGGGGAACACATCTGACAGGCCTACGAGCATATAGACCAATGTGCCCTAAGCGTCTGTACACGGTCTGAATTGAAACTGTCGTTCCGGTAGCTGAAGAGAGCTGACGATATAGGTCTGATGCTGTGCTCCGTCCGTTTCTTTTGGCAGTAACTGCCAAATACCGGTCCTCATTCGGCGTTGTAACTCGGGGGCGACCTGTGCTGTAACATCTACTCACATTACCATCATCTTGGAATCGTTGCCAAAGCCTGGAGATGATACTCTGGGTGATTCCAAGTTCCTCGGATATTTCCTGCAGGGTACGTCCACATTCCAAACGTCCGATAGTTCTACCACGTAAAAAATCCTCCAAATGCTTCCTTTGTGCCGTAACTATGCGGTTAATGTACTGAAAGGCTTTTAGAGCGCTTGTGAACAATTTTACTTCTTTGCTACCATTCCTTATATACCCCTCTCTTACACTCTCGTCATTGTGACGTACTCTCTGCGCCATCTGATGGTTTCCTGTAATGTACATATTCTTCAAGATGTGTGTGATAAGTCAACAAGTGGAATTTTTATTTTAGAGTTCAATTTCTGTGTGATTCTGAATTATCCTTAATTTATGGACATGAGTGTATCAGCCATATTAATTCTCTTTTGGATTTCAGTAGTACCAATCGTTTCTATTGTTAATTTCTGAACCTAAATAAGTAAAACTGTCAACTTCAAAATCTTACTCTTCAATTTTAAAGTGGGAATTGTTAAAACAAGAGTTAGTGCAAGACATGTACTTCGTCTTGTTCTCATTGATTTTCAGTCCCATTCTGAGGGCCTCTTTTATTTAAAGATAAGAAGGCTTCTCTCTTAGTGCAGTGGATGTTCTAAGAATGATATCAATGCCATTAGCAGAAGCCAACAGTTGTATTGATTTATTTAAGATATTTCCTCTGGGTATTGATATTGGAATCTCTAACCCTATTCTCTAATGCTAGATTAAAGAAATCTTCCTGTCAAACGACATTTTTTAAATTTCCAATGGGTCCGAAAGATCATTTTGCACCTTGACAATGATCTTGTTTCGCTTAATGTCAGACTTTTAATCCGTCTTTACTTAAAAAGACACTCATATCTTTAAATTTATCGTACTCCATCTCTCAAATGGATGTACGAGGGTTGGAACTTTAATAGTGGCAACAATTTATTTACATGGAATACAAAAGTAATTCATGTCACCATGTTTTACAGTGCTTCAATATAGTCCCCAGCATTATGTATAACCTATTTGCAACGATGAGGAAGTCTCGGAACACCTGTAGCAGTGCCTGTTCTGTTGATAGTTAGAATGGACTGGTCTACTGCCGCAAGTATCTCTGGAACCCTTTTGAAGCTAATGCCATGAAGTTCTTTTATCTTAGGAATTAAGTCAAAAGGACATAGATCTGGTGGTTAATCACTGTCCATTAGTGCGGCAACAGCATGCACTTCTGCTTTTCTGTTACTAGGACCACCAGGCCGATGCATGTCTACCACATTTTGGCGTCCTTCATTGAAGGCTTTTATCCATCTTGCTACAGTTCTGTAAGGCAATACAGATTTCCTGAAAGCCTATTGCAGCCCTAGATGACAATGTCATGCTGTACGACCTTTAGCACATCCAATTTTTATCCAACTTCGTTGTTCTTGTTTTGAAAACATCCTGGCAACATTTACTTTAGACCGCAAGCTAATACAAGGATCAGTTCTTGGAGTCACTGCGAATGCGCGTGACGTAGGAAGGACGAGTCTTTTTGCTGAGAGGTGAGGTAGGTATGTAGCTCACATGTGGTATACATGACATTCTTTGGTTTCGTTGTGTAGCGTTTTTACAGCAGTGTTGGCACTATTAAAGTTCCAACCCTCGTATGACTTTTGAGTTCGTCGAATAGTATCGCTTTTGAGTTAATTGACGGTATTAATAGCTGATACTTTTTGAATAATGGAGTTAGTTAAATGAGCTGTTTGTTAAAAATGATTTTTTTCTGTTCGAGTTTACGAGATCTCTCTTCTACTTTGACTTAAATGCTTAATTTCGAACCATTTCTATTAATATTCGCATTATTTTATATTTGATAGGAGTTTATTTTACCCTTCAGGGGTTATTTAATTACATCAATATTTTCAGAATAGATTATTCGTAATTCAATTGTTTATTGAAATTATCTGATTATCAGAAGAGATGGCATCACATAACTGACTTAAGAAAATTCAAAGTTTTTTTATAATCTTATTCAAGATTTTGTACTTCATAACACAATTTAGAATGATATATCGATAAATTAAGCTTTCATGAATGATTTATTTATAGTAGAGGTTCTAATTATGTACAATTTTCGATGATAACTGTTATATTGAAATATTTCAAGGATTTAATGCCGGCGAGATAATTTGAGATAGTGTAATTTTATTTTGAAATGGATCTGAATTTTTCTTCTGATGTTCTGTTTCTCATATTGCCATGGTGTGGGAAATGGAGTACTAACTCTGATATCCCCTTTTCTCACTTTATCATTTGGTCACTGTAAAAAAGTGTCATGATCATGAACTCGTGGATGATGGTGTTCCTGTAAAGTCATGGGTTCGAATCCTAGTTCCACTAAAGACCTGTGATGCCGAGGGGCCAATAAATGTTGAATATGACTACGTTTAAGTTCCTAACATTGGCATGGTGTTTAAAGCTGAAGTATTGGGTACCAACTAAGTGTTGTCTTCGTCTTTTTTTATTGAGGTTCAAAATTATGAGGTAGAAATCACGTAGCTCTTGTGTTGTTTCAGATTGAGCGACGCTAACGAAACAATAAATTTAATATATTCTTTAGGATACTTTAACGCTGAAGTTACACATTTTCTAATTCGAGGTAGGATTCAAAAGTTCCCGGACTGAGGCTGTAACGTGAAAAAGTTTTGAAGTAGAGTGACTACAATAGCATTTGTGTCACTGCATTCTTTCCTTTTTCTAAAACAGTTTGTCCCAAATCATATGGTCTGCGGCTTGCCACAGCCTCGTATCTTATAGGTGGATACATTTCGTAGTCGACGATTGAAAGAAATTGCGTTTGTTGAATAATATCAAATTTTGTGTTGACTTAGAAAAAAGTGTTACGGAGACTTACGAAATGTTGAAGCATGTTTACAGTAATGATACACTATCGCGAACGCAAGATTTTGAGTAACATCGACGTTTTAGAGAAAGCAGGGAAAGTGTGAAAGAAGTCGAACGCTCTGGACCACCAGAGACTTACCACACCGTTGAAACCATTGAATAGTTTTCAGCGGCGGTACGTAAGAACATGCTTCAAACAACGATGGAGTGAAAATGAAAATAACTGTTTTGTCGCATCCTTTTTACTCCCCTGATTTTGCTCCCTGAACTTCAGAATATTTCTTGAGCTGGCACTTCACTCGCAGGGTCGTCAATTTCAATATGCAATTAAGCAAAAAGTGCATCTCAGGCTGAATTAAAGGGCATGGCCAAAAATGGATTCCAGAAATGTTTCGATGAACTTCAGAAGCTATGGCAAAAGGGTGCTGCTGCTTAAGTGTCTTATTTTGAAGGAGGATGTGTTTCAGAAACTTGCCTGGTAATATTTTTTAAGTACGGGGACTTTTTCGAATCCTACTACGAATGTAATATTTATGTTAAAAATTTTATAATATCTATTCATGCCAAGAGTACTAGAGACTAATTAATACTGAAGGCATCTTTTACATGCGTCATGATTACATGGCATGCATGCTATTAAATTTTCGCATCCAGAAAATCTACCTACTCCGACCGAGATAGAACCGGCAACCTTAGGCTTACAAGATGGGCACACTACTCTTCTAAACCACCGAGCTGACTTTTTTTTCGTAAATGAATGTTTGTTTTGCCAAATATGATTGCGTCCATAAAACCAATCAACCAACCAAATTATAAATTAATTATTGTGATGAATTATTTACTGGAACTCCCAATGAAATGTTTTCTTTCAACCAAAGTATCGCGCTATAAGTGTATTTAAATTTCATACCCGAGTTACCATGGAAAACGTAGGCAGGAATCGTGCATCAATTACAAATGCACGAAACGCTAAGTATTTCGACACAATTATTTAACCCAAGCTTAACCGAATATATCTGCCACATTTCTTATTTTCTTGCTAACCTCTGATATTTCGTGACATCCAATTTGCTTACTACCCTTACCTTCGAAAATAAAGAAAAATTCGAAGGTGTCAGACCGCAATAAAGATGTTCACTTGTTGCTCGGGCCTTCAGTGGTTCTTTTTTCCCCCTCCCTTTACTGGTTTCCACATGCAAAGTGACCATTTGATATATAGGATAAAAAATGGTTCCAGATCTAGCAGATGTCCGATTTTCCCACCGATGTGTCGTCCAGCGTATCAAACGCTGGTGACTGGCGGTGCCCGGTCCTAAACCGCATGTGACCAACCCCTCTCACCCCCTCACATAATCGTCTGAGCATAAAATGTTACATGCCACTTGCCTTTCGTGACATTTGAGGCTGGAAGTTATTAAGTCCATTGTTTATCCAGAACACCCCTCTCCCCCCTCCTTTTTGGCCATTTTGCATGTGGGCAACTACCGGTTTTTTTGGAACGTTCTTTCACGCGATTTTTGCACTGAAGGCGAAGCGGGAGACCCTGTAAAAAGTCGTTTGGTGACTTTTATTGATATTTTTCCTATGGGAACGATAAGTGCAGCTTTTGTATTATGAGCCCTGGATGGAAGTTGGAATGCACTAGTTTCAAATCGCAAGGGTAGTGGGGTGGAGGGAGGGGAAACTAGAAGAAAATAAATTAAATAACTAAGTTTTGAATAGGTTGGAGTAATTTGAATGGGTTAAACGATACATCATTGGAATGAATTGTTTATAACTATTTCTTGTTTTCTTTGTTTTTGGTTACAGGAATTGCATTAAATTTATAAATAGCATTAAAACTTATTACTGTTTAAAAATGAATAATTTGTTAGGAAACAGATGTTCTAGTTCGTAAAGTTAAACACAGTTTAAGCAGTATATCTGATATATTTTTTTATATTCCATATAATTTGGAAATTACCTTCCCTTCAAAAAAAACTTTCTTGAAATTATTTAGTTCTAGAATAAATTGATTTACTGATTATGTTCTACAGAAATGACGTGTTCTTGCATATAAATAACGTATTAGTTGGGGTTTGAGTTTAACGAAATTGCACCAAACGCTTATCAAATGAACTAGAAAAATTTCACGTGTCATAATAAAATATTTTAAAATAAGTCTGTATCATTATATCAATACTCTTTTCCTCTGCTATTAAGTCTTAAGCTCTGGGCCTCCAGCTCTTCCTTCTAATTTTACGAGTTGCACACACACACACATTTTGCAATAATTATTTTGTGTGTATATATGATTACTGGTCGTTACTCGCCTGCTTCGCTGGGTTTTTCATGATGTGGGAATAGATATTGTTTATAAATTATTAAAAAGAGGGATCTAGCACTAAGCATTCGGTTGTATTGAGAAACATTTGTATAACTTCCACCTTTTATTTTAAAAAGAACAGGAGTAGAAATTCTAGAATTGAAATAGAATTATATTTTACGTTCCTTTAACCCCCTCCCCCCAAGTGGATTTTCACAAAACCCATTTAAAGGGGATCGCTACTTAACAAAATAAATAGGTTTGCCAAATTTCAAGTCTGATAGTTAAAAAAACGGAAATTTCTTTTTCAACACTATTCCACATAATCACTCTTGAGAGTCCATTTCTGTAAGACCTATTTTCAGGGATTACAACTCAACAAAAGAAATGTGCATCTTAAACTTTATTAATGTAGGCCTAGTATTTCGAAAACAGGAATTTTTATCTTTGATTCCCTCTTACCCCGTCAGGGGAGCGATTTTCGTAAAAACCTCTATTGAAGCTGCTCTATACTCCATGAAAAGAACATACCAGCCCAATTTCAAATCTGTAGACTTAAATATTAAAAAAAGAGAATATATATCTATAATGCCCCCTCAACACCCCGCATCGTCCTTGTTTGTCGATTTTTACAAGACCCTTTCTTAGCAAGATCTCTACTCCATTAAAGGAACATACCTAGCAGAGTTCAGATCTGTAGGTCTAATAATTAAAAAAAGGGACATCTCGAAACGTCCTTGTTAGTCCATTTTCGCAAAACCCTTTCTTTTTTCCTCTTCTCTACTCTATGAAAGGAACATGTCTGCCAAATTTCAAATCTGTAAGTCTAATAATTAAAAAAAAGGCACACCTCGCGCAATGTCCTTGTTTGTCTATTTTCGCAAAAAACCCTTTCTTAGCTGATCTCTACTCTATGAAAGGAACATACCTGCCAAATTTCAATGTCCTTTTATGTTTTTTTTTTTTAAATTTTTAGCTGATCTCTACTCTATGAAAGGAACATACCTGCCAAATTTCAAGTCTTTAGGTCTAATAATTCTGGAGATATCGTGATGAGTGAGTGAGTGAGTGAATGAGTGGTACCTTTATATATATAGATATATATCTATATATAGATATATATATATCAGCTTTCTGTTTATTCTACAGTTCTTAGAACCTTTTTGTTCGTACCTCCTATTAATAGTAACCACGGTAGTAGAGTGATCCTGATTGTGACCAGTTTTGTTTTTATCGAATCCTGGTTCAATTGCTGATGTTAAATCTGTCGAGGATTAAGGTCCTCACGTTGGCGTGGTATGGTCATCTGAAGGATGGAATTACCTGCTCAGCTGTCATTCTTGTCACTTGTTCGTGGTTCGGAATTACGAGGTGTGTCCCCAATAGATTTTGTATTCCTTCAGATTGCGATATGAATAATCAATCAATCTATCCATTTAATTAAAAAAATAGGATAAACTTATATGAACAGCATTAATATAACTGAAGGAAAAATGGTTAACGTTTATTTTATTATGAGTAAGTATAACGTTTCCTAATTCAATTAATTTTGACTAAATAGGACTTCGATTCTGAGTGTTATAGAAAATCGATCATGCTTTTCCCCACACCCTCTGTGCAAAGGGGCTCATGCGAGTCTCAAAGTCCTCACATTGGCGTGATGTGGAGAGAGAAAAGGACACGAGCTCAGGTATTTGTTTTTGTTACTTGATCTATGCTCAAAGTGACGAAATCTGATTCCAATAGCTCTGGTGTAGCTTTAAAGAGCACATTAATAATCAACCAATCAATTTACTTTTTTACTAACTAAAGAATGTAAAACGTTAAATGATTTTGCAAACATACATGCGTTTCAATTTTCAAGAGTAAAACTCTTTGAAAACATATACGAGAAAATTTATATTTTTCTCTATTTGAGTTTTAAATTTTGTCAGCACAGTAATCCCTCGATTTAGTAACTCCGACTTATGCGAACCTGGTGTAACGCGATTTTCAAATCTTGTCGATTTTTCGAGACTTTGTCCTTTTTTTCATTACTAAAACTCAGGTGGAATTAGTACCAGAGCCTAATAAAATTGGCAAACGTTATTAAAGAGGTTGTCGTTCTTGCCAGAAAAATAAATTTAGAAGCGGATAGTAATGACGTTGAAGAACTTGCTGGATTTCCACAATCATGAGCTGACAATTGATAAAACTCATAGAAATGCATGAGCAAGAGCAAGACATTGAAGAACTTGTCTTTAGACACCGTTCAGTCATAAGATCGAATGGCAGTCGGGAATTTGACTGAAGGCCTAAGTTTAATTGATAAAGGGCTTCAAATTTTAGGAAATATAGTCTCCAACGAAAAGCGTATTTTTCAACAAAACAAGAAAGAAAAAAATTGTTAGCATGCTAGTACGAGGAAATCTTACGGAAGAAAGAACATTTTGGAGCAGGTAGACTACATTGTTAGATTTTAGGAAACATTCTACATACAAAAAAATTTAATTTGAGATTTTGTATTTGGATTATCTAAGATTTTATTAACTATTTTTTTCTCTTAATTATTATGTGGCTGCAGTAGCCAAGGGGTCAAGGTATCGGATCATCGTGTGTCATGAGTTCGAGCCCACTATCACTGAAGACCCACCGTATAGGGGAGCGATGTACTTTAAATCTGTCGAGAGCTCAAACGTCCTCCCGTTGGTGTGGTGTGGTAGTTAGGAGAGGGGGTGCCAGCTCGGGTGTCGTCCGCGTCACTTGACCATGGTTCAAAATGACAAGGTCCGTCACCAAAAGCCCTCGTGTAGCTGAACAGTGCGACGTTAATATTCATTCACTCACTCACTCACTCACTCTTAATTGTTATTTTCTTTTTTCTATGGCCCGACTTAAAATAACTTATACGTGAAATTGTGCCCTGACTTACGCAGTTATCACTCAGTCCCATCTATCACGTGATTAATCAATCGTATCGTATCAATTACTGGCCTAGTTCTAGTAAAAAATCAAAATGCAGGAAACAAGATTTGAGTTAAATGAAAAAAAATCATACTAAATGTTTTTGTGTACAAATCAAATGTTTAATTAAGCGCACTTATAAATTTTGAGCCACATCAATCTATGAAGAATCGACGGAGTTGATCTGTTTTCGAGGTTAATAATTGAAAATTCGAAAATTTCAAGCAAGTAGATTATGTTCTACGGGTTCTTAAGAGACCCATCGATTACGGTAAAAATCGCAGAAAAAAAATCTTCTCTCCAACATTATTCCTGTATTATTTTTTTCTCCGCCTTTTTCTCTCTTGTAAATTTGGCGATATCACAGAACAGATGAGAGAGATCATTACTTGCGAAGAAAATGTTCAAAAAGTGCTCAATTTGCAGACGATCTAATGGAGACCCCCTGATAGCCATAATCACGGATGTGTTCCGATTGCTTTCAGGTGACGCTTTCTCTTTTTTTTTGCACCCCCTCTCACTCCTCCTGCCGCTCAAATTACCACTGTACTGTTTCTCCCCACTCGTACTTTCTTTGGAGAAGGGGGGGGGAGGGGTCTTTTTCTTTCCATTTTTGATCACTGTACCATCCTAAATTCGATTGTGTTCCTTTTGATTATCGCTTGGTCAAATTCTACTCGATCAAAATATTATCACATTAAAATAAAATTTCGAACGAAAAAATTTTTTGAAGGGTGGCACATGGGAAAATAAAAGTATATGCTATGATGCCACATTTTTTTATAAAAAAAAAGAAAATACTGAATGATGAAGGTTAGATGAAGAGTGCCTTCTTGCGTGAGGAATCTTAAATGGAAATAATCGTCTGTTCTTTTCGAAGGAAATTTCGAATTTGAGTTTGTGGATTTCTTTTTTTAAAAGCAAAAAGTTTGATGATAAAAGATCTGTTTAAAATATTCGAACTAGTATTTGAGTATCTCTAACTTGTTTAAATGTTGGCATTAAAATAACGACGTATTTTCGTGCTGGTTTTTTAAAAAAAAATATTGCTCTAACGCTTCATTTGAATTTTTTACTAACATTAGTGCAATAAATGATTATTTTAGTTAAGAATTTTGATGTCTATTAAAAGAATGGTATATTAATTTAAAGGGATGCATTAATAAATGTATATTAAGTTATTAATTTAAACAATTACATACGAAATCAAAATTCAGTTGAAAAACTTTCTTAATAAAATCATAAAAAATAGACTCTTTTCTTAATTTCTGCCTTTATAATACCAATCTAGCCCGCCGTGTAGTCGAGGGTTCTCTTGAGGTTCAAATTGGTATGATGTGGCAGTTTTGAGAACTAAGTACATCTAAAGTGTCGTCATCGTCACGTGATTAAGGTGCAAAATTGCAAGGTTCGTCGCTACTAGTCTACGTGTAGTTCAAAAGTGTAACGTTAAAAATCAAAAAAATAATCAATTAACTATTATAAGCAAATTAGTGTGGAATCGGTAAAGAATAGCAAAAGGAAATTTATATTTGGAAAAATATGGGCTTAAATGATGAGATTTTTAGCTTTTAACATAAATTGAAAAGTTATTATTACACTTCCGAGAGGGTACCACGTATTAATTATTTTAATTTTCAACAAATATAAAATTATTTCTAAAGCATAGTTTAAAGGGGAACATTTGTAAATATCGGTACATAAAAATTTGGTTATCTTCTTTGAGAGTTTCTGCGTATGTAAAAATATAGTTAATACGAATAATATAGAAATTATTTACCTGATTTATCACGATCCGAAATGATGTAAACTTTAACTAAAAAAAAAATGCTTCGTTACATTTGAATTCAAATAAATATTTGAATATTTTGTGCCTAAAAGCTTTACTAATGACAATGTAGTAGTTTTATTTATATAGGAGCCTGTATGTGAAGTTTTTTTTATATCGGAATAAAAAAAATGTTACAACTTATAAGTGTGGAAACAATGTAATGTACATACATGATGTTCTCATTCCCGCTCGTGGGTAACTTGCAAATGAACTCAATCGTTACCTTAAAATAGGGGAAATTGTTGCATTTCTCACATTACCTAGTTAATTTGTATATTATCGATAATCTTAACAGTTCCTACTGGGCATTCTGTAAAAATGAAAATAAGATCTTTGCTCAAACAACAGAAACGTTTTTGTACGTTTAAATTAATACTGTTACTGAAATATCGCTTCTCTGGCCATAGGAACCATTTCGGGCAAAGAAAGATCCAAGCCCAATGTATTATACTATTTAATGTTAAATGGGAGTGTTCTTGGCGACAAACGTGGTCACCAAATAGAGCCAAATCACCAAATTTAGAGACAAAAATAGAAGTCTATTAAATTCCAGAAGGTTTTAAGAAAGCCATTTGACAAGAAAGTTTAGAAGCTCTTTGAAGGTTCTTTTCAGCCTGTATGAGGACGATGCGGGGAAACAACATTGAAGTCAAACATTTGATAGCGACGCTACGTTCCATTTACCTTTGATGAAATAGTGCATTATGGGTTTGAATTACTGTATTTAGTGTTCATTAAATATAAGGATAATTATTGAAATATTATGTTAATTATTTTATTTCAAGATATCTGAAGCGAGCCAATTAGATAGAATCAATCGGTGAACACAATAGAATAAAAAACAATCACAATGGGAAGAATTATTAAAAGTAAAGAAATGAATATGCAAAAATCATGATAAAATCTTAAGCTTACTCTTCAGTGTTATTTAAAAATTGGTGAAGGAATTCTATAAAAGTGATATGCAATTGAAATCTATTGCTTTTTGTGGAACATTTAGTTTTTTAGTCTCATTTTCTGAAAAAATGTCCAGTTCCGCGCTTTAATTGGAATAAATATTTGACGTCATTCCTGCGGTAGGGATTTTTTTGTGAAGAATCTATCTTAGGAAACACTGTATTTAGATCTTGTATGTAATTGCTTTAAAATACGCGTTGTAATACAAAATTTTAAAAATTCTCCTACGTTTTATTCAGAAAATAAACCTTTGCACTTTAACGATTTGTCAATGTGCACATTAGCCAGGTAGAGTATGAAAAACTCTTAATTTGGACGAATCATTTACAAAATAAACGTCCTACATTTTAAAGCATGAATCCTATACCTTTCATGAAGAATTCTTACCGAACTTGTTCGTGATATTTGCAGTTCATGGGATGCTTTACAAGTTGAGTTAGTAGGACTCCATTGAAGCAGTTGTCAAACCTGTTCAACACATGCCTCACTGACACAAACCTGCCACTACTAGGAAGATTCTTAATAATCCCCATTTTTCACATTTCATATCATCACTTTATTGATTATGAACCGGCAGCTTGCTTCCATAACAACACCGAAATTTACGCTGAACGATAATGCGTGATTTCGTTTCTTCAAATCAAAGAACACATCGGGCTTTCTCTTGAATCGACTCCATGTCGGTCCTTACAATGCTCACCTGAGTCACTTTTGAAGGATCATTCGCTTCCTCTGCTGCACACAAACTATTAAAGCTGACCTATATAGTGATACAAAAGTTACATTATTACACAGGGTTAGCATAAATCAGTGCTTCTCAAACTCTAAATATTCAAGACCCAATATTCAATCATAATTTTCATCGCGCCCCCCTCCTTGCAATAACAATGTATTGAATTCAATAATGCTGTACTTTGACGCTGAAGCTACAACACGACTTCAACCTCTTACGTGCCACCAACGTATATAAACGTCTCGCTAAACCAAAACGATAATTGCCAAGGACGCTTATATACGTATTTCCGAAGAACGATGTTCTGTGTGCACTGCTATCCATAAAATTATTTCGAAGGCTTTGGAATGCAATAAAAGGACCTTGACGGTGTTTGGGACGGATTTATTTATTTCATAGGATCTGCCTATTTATTACTTTTCTCCCCTCCCTCAATGATCGCAAACGCATGTCTACGTGGCAAACGGCGGCACTGGGGAGCGATTTGCGTACATTTTAACCGGCAATTAAGGGATACATTATAAACCGTACAAATATCAAGATAAATATTAATTTTTGGATATCATTTATAAATGACAAGCGCCCATGGGGTCGTTGGTAATTTTTAAACGTTCTTAACTTGTTAAATTAATTACAAAATACACTGTGAAGTACTGATACATTTATTAGTGTACTATATCAGTGTAAATGCGTATTTTATTATTTTTTCATTATGTCAGAATGTATTTTGTTTGCTTACTTTTTCATAAATTAATGATTTTCTTAAATAATATTTTCTTTTTGACTTTTCAATATGATCGCGCCCCCTTATAGAGTTATCACGTCCTCTAGGGGGTCGCACCCCACAGTTTGAGAAATGCTGGCATAAATGATTCATTCATTTTGAAAAGGCTATATTTTCAAAACTATTTACGTACACACGTGGAAAGACATATGAAAAGATCCACAAACTCACAAAGTTTAGACACATTTTACAATTTTCAATATGTGCCTCTTTGGTGATCCGATATACGTCCAGACGATAAGCGAGTTTATTCCATGCATTTTGTAGCATAATCCTGTCAATTGCCTGCATTGCAGCACTGATTGGTTCTTTGAGCTCAATTAAGGGTAGCGGTAGGGGGGATACATAAGCAAGATCCTTAACGTACCCTTCAAAGAAGTCGCGAGGTGGTTAAATTAGGGTATCTGGCAGTTCAGAGGAACAAAGTTAGGTCATTCTCACCAATCAGGCAATGCAGAATTTCATCGCTTAGGTAGCTACGAACTGGGATGTGCCGATTAAAGGGAGGAAGAAACAATGCACACTTGGTGAGTTTGTGGTTCTTTTCAAATATCTTTCATGTATGTACGTGTAATACTTTTCAAAATATAGCTTTTTCAAAACGAACTAAGCATTCATGCTAACCTTGTGTTAAATGCTTATTTTGTAATGAATTTTTATAATCAGGGCAAGGGTGTTGGTTCACCCTATATAAAAAAAAGGGGAGGGGGTGAAAAAGAGTAATAAAAAAGCAATTTTTTAGAAATTTTTCAATAGGAAAAATTATAAGATTGTTAATAGCTTATGACTTTATTACTTTACGGAGTGCTGAGTATGAGAATGAAGTTCTTACACATTAAAATTTTATTCATATTTGCTCACTCCCTTGACTTTTCACCCCAGAATCACAGAACCCAAACAATTTTCTCTCTTCTTTCGAAGAAGAAAATCAAAACCAGCTTCCAAACTCTGTACATATTTATGGCATCATGAGTTTTTTTTGCTCTCTCTCTCTCTTCCTGTACTTTTGAGCACACACAATTTCGGCATTTCTGGAAACAGACGTCCGTAATTCTATTACGGGCACACATACACACACACCACCCACCGATTTGTTCCATCCGATCTCACAGCCGGAGCCCGGTGAATAATTGGCAGCGTTTTCTGGCGAAAACAGGCAGCGAGAAAACGTTCTCTGTTTACCCTTTTCATAATAAAGGGGGCACAAATGCTCGCCGGTTCCTGACACCTAACTGACTCCAGGATAACGGGCGGTTGGGAGAAAACAGAGAATGTTATTGGATAATTAATTTCTGTGTTGATTTTAATTTATCTCGCGAAAAGGTAAAGACGGAGGGGGCAGGGGGAGCAACGAGAGAGAAAGAGAGAGAGGTAGGTATCTAAATAGAATGCCGCACTTTTCCCATTCGCACATAAATTACAGTGCAGAAACATACGCGCTGAAAGCGTTCCCGCAATTTATTGATGGTCAATTTTCGGTTGATTCAGCCTTGGAGGTGGGGGTGCGCTGGGAGACTTTCGCGGTTGAAGGCGCCGTTATGTACATTGGCAATGAAAGTGTTATTAAGAGAAACCAGGCGGTGTTCCACGCTGTATTTATGTAAATAGCTTCCAAGAGAGGGCGCTGAAGTTGCAGCGGTCAGATTGCGAAGGGGAATAATATTTAAAAGGGTGGAAAGGAAGGGGAATGGAAATTTATTTAACTGGGAATGATGAGTTTAGTCCTAATTAGTTATACTGGCGATATCGTCTGCGGATTTCTCTCGTGAGGGGGGTTGAGGAGGGAGGAAGGAAGGGGTAGACTCGTCTGCGGGGATGTAGCGCTCTTTCCTTTACTTTCCACTTAGAAGTTATTATTTGAAGTGTTTCATTATCATTTTATGAGAGGCGGCTGAAGAGGAGATTTGGCGAGGTAACTTTTCAAGAGTTATTTCGTAATATAAGATATCGCGACTGTGAGTGATTGGTTTAAGTAGTGAATATAAAAAAATAATGACTTTTAAAACTAAGATGTCTCAATCCAAATATATATGAGCTAAATGTGTCAATAAAAACTAGGCTAGCAATCAGATTAAGATTAAAATATTAACATATATTGAATTTAAAATGTAACAAATAAATTTTGATTAAATAGTTAAAGAAAAACGCATCTTAAACAAGCACGTGTTATGGAGTAAAATAATTATATCAAAATTAAGTAATTTATTCCGTCTAAGGTATCCGAACATGTTCGGAGTACTTTTTAACAAAATAGTATACTAAAACATTATAAATGCTCTTTTAGGACTCAATACCAATAAATATTACTATTTAACTATCAAAATTTAAAATAAATTACCTGAATTTTACAAAAAATCACAATTATAAGTGAAATTTTAGCAATATTTTTGAAAAACTTCAAAACAGAGAAAAAAGTAATAAACATATATTAGTAAAAGAATTACTAAAACAAAATAGATGCATTTATCTAAAAAATGTACTAAAATTTTAATTTTTTATTAAAATTTGAAAATTTTAGAGCTGATTGTGTAAACGTTATAAGAAATGTTACACTTTTTATGAGACCATTATTCAAATAACAAGCCATAACTCAAAAAGTATTCATACAATAAGAAATATTTTAGTACATTCTATAGAAAATAACATAAATATCAGGTTCAAAAAGTTTTATAGAAATACATTCGTAATATTTTGAGTTATCAGACTCTCCATGATAGATTTTGAGCAGTTTAAATGCCCCCTTCTGGTAGATCAAAAACCCACTTCCGGTTTTTCTAAATTTATAAAATGGATTGTGTGTAACTTGGCCTCTAGGTAGAGTAGAAACAAAACAAAGTATGTTTCGTAAAGTCAAAAAAAAGCTCTATTCAATAAAATAAAAAAACAAAAATATCTGTCTTGAGTGAATTTGGTCATTTTCACAACGTGTTCGGATACCTTAAGTATTAAACAATCTAGAATGAACATTTCTACCAATGGTTAAGTATTCCTTTTTTTATAATTGAATACATGCTCACAAAGTAAACAAATTTACACTGTCCTGCACATCGGATTTAAAAAAAATGCAAATGACCTAGATTAATTTTTTAATAAATTATTATAGATTTTATATTGCGATACAACATAATTACATGATATCAATATTCGTAAGCAATATATATAAACGAGGTTAGATAGTGTTTAAAGCATGTAACATTTTCTTACATTCTGTTAAAAATCTACTAAATATTTTGAGCGAATTTTTAATAGTCCCAAATTTTGTCAATACGTCAGTTTCGCCAATCATAAAGACTTAATATACGTATTCATTTGTATGCTCCCGAATTCTAAGCGATAAGCTTCTAAGATTTTATATCTCAAGGTTTTAAGATAATATTAACATTTGGAAAGCAATGGCCTCTGTATTGGAATAATTCGAGTTCCAATTATTTATAATTATCGGTATTTATAATTTGTTTTGTGATTACTAAGGATCCATGCACAAAAATTTGATTACTGACTGTTTAAGGTCACCGAATTAGCCTTATTTTTAAAATAACTCTATGAGAAAAAGGTTTATAAGTGTTGGCAATTATTTTAAAAATTTGAGCATATTGATACTGAAATTTTGGATTTTGTTCGCTTTTCTGCCGAAGGTATATTGTTGCTAGAAAGATCGTTCGTACGCCAAAGAAAGGAATTTTTTTTCAGTTATATTAAGTGCATATGAGTGTAACCGTGGAAACAGATTTAGTTTCCAACTGTTACAAAGTTACAAAACTTAGTTATGAAAGTAGAATCAACTGTAAAATTCAGAAGAGTCTAAATTATTATTTGACACGGAGAATTTATAAAGCTTTAGAAGATTCTTCAGTCAATATAAAAACGATGAAGGAATGCAATGTAGGAATTGATCGTTTTGGTAGTATTAGCCGTTCCACTGACCTTATGAAAGTTGTGACACACTAATGCTATTGTTGTGTTCAATATTTGTGAAATTTTTGAACATATGCTGCTGTGAATATACACGCGTGCGTTAATTGTTTGACTCAAAGAACTTAGCAGGTTCTTCACAGGCTATATAAAAATGAAGGGGGTAATATAGGAATTAAACATTTGACATCACCTTGCGTTTCATTTTCTTTGTGAAAATTGTGACTCCATAATGGCATTGTGTTCATATTTGTAAGATTTTCGATCATGTACTCTTGTGGATTTATATGTGTGTGGTTTACTGTTTCCATTTAGAAGAATGTCTACTGTTATTTCTAAAAGGTTCCAAAACAAATTACGATTTACTCCAAAAGAACCTGCCAGTTAATTATGTGGACCTCTCCTGCTTTTGAAAGACGATCTACTTTGTAACAAAATAAAAAATTATGAGAAAATTATTCTAGTAAATGACTTGACTGCAAACAGAGCAATAGTTATATAAAAATATGAAAAACAAACACGTCAGTTTATCTTTTGATCTTGTGAATAAATGCTAACTTAATTCTTAAGTATGAGATGTGTCCAGAAACTAAGTACCATTTCGTTCTACCGCAACTGCAGTGGTAGTATCGGAGTTTAACACTTGCGCATACGTGACTCTGGTTGATTGTTGGTTCAGTGACGACATTACAGTCTGATTGTGTTGTTTTTACAAGTGTTAGCGAGCGTTCAAAATGTTAAACACAAATGTCAATCCCACCGACGGTGAAGAGAGTTCTGTAATCCGTATTTTGAACGCAAGGAAAGAAAGCCAGTTTAAATTCATCGTCAACTTGTATAGATTTTAATGAAAATGAAATAAGAAGGATGAAATGGTGAGAAAATGGATTCGAAAATTCAATGATGGATGAACCAAAGGCATGATGAAGCATGTAGTGACGACCATCTGTTGTCAATGACGGTTTGAGTGAAAAAGTGAATCGGAAAATTCGTGAAAACAGACGGTTCACAGTAAGATGGCTTTATAATGAGTTTCCACAAATTTCATAAACTGTTCGCTGGCGGAACCTTTCTTAAAGGGAGCAAGTTAGTTTCCTGATATGACAAATGCATGAATAATAACTATGTAGAAAAATAGTTTCCGACATGCCCTTTCATGTAAAAATAAAATTTATTTTTAAATGCGAGTTTTTCCAAAACGGTACTCAGTTTCAGGACGCACCTCGTACTTATTTTAAAACGCAGAATTTAAGGTAAAGCCAGTGGCGCACACAAAGTTATCCTAGGGTTCCGGAACCCCACCCCCAAAGCCCTTGAGTTTTTTTCGATTGATGATAATCTTTATATATACAATATATATATAACGTAAAATTTAATTTACTCGTAATTAATTTATTTTATTAATTAATGCTAATTATTAATTCAATAATTTATTTTTACTGTTTTTGTGAACAAAATCGACAAAATCAGACGAATCAATTGGTGTTGTCTTGAGGTTTGATACGAGTTGGGGGACTTTCACCCATGGACCCTCCCCCCCCTGGCCGCGGTGGCCGAGTGGTCTAGGCATCGGATCATGGCTAGCGTGTCATGAGTTCGATCCTAGTACAATTAAAGATCCACCGTGTAGGGGAGAGATGCACGTTAAATCTGTCGAGAGCTCAAACGTCCTCCCGTCGGTGTGGTGTGGTAGTTAGGAGAGGGGGGTGCCAGCTCAGGTGTCGTCCGCTTCACTTAACCATGGTTAAAAATTACGCGGACCGTCGCCAAAAGCCCTCGTGTTGCTAATCAGTGCGACGTTAATATTCTCTCACTCCCCCCTTGAAATTTTTTTGTGCGCGCTACTGGGTAAAGCCATAATCGAATTTCAAATTTAAAGTGAAAGAAAAGGCAATTTCAAACGATAGTTTGTCTATTAAATGCAATTAATTATTATTAAGTTAAATTTTTCAAGAAAGAACTCAAATTATCATTTTCTGGAAAGTATATCTTGAAATACACGTTTTCATTTCGGGTTTTAAAAAAAAATTCTTGACCCCTTAAATATAACCTAACTGAACTCTTTTCGATCATTTGCACCGAATCCTAAATCAGTCTCTATACATTTTAATTAAAAGTTGGAACATTTTTAAAAACGAAAGACACTTCTCCCCCCACCTTTACAATTGTTGCTTTCGGAATCCCTCGCTGCGGTCGCAAAACAAGACGGGGATGGAGGGAGGGGGAGAAAGAAGAGGAGGGGATGGAAAAGGCGACGGTTTATTAATGAGGAATCACTAATTAGGAAGCGAAATTATCAGCGAACAAGCCTCCTGTCACAGGGAAGGTTCTGTCCCGGATTTTTCCCATAGGGAAGAGAAGAGGACAACTTTGAAAGGCAGCAGCCCTCTCCTCCCCCTGGTGTCTCCCCTCCTTTCTCTTCTGCAAAACGCACGTGGTGCCAGATTCAAATAATATGTGATTCTGATTCAGTGATGGAAGGGGAATGGTCCGTAGTGGCGTAAGTCATGGATTAAGAGCTGAGAAACCCAAGATATACCTAAGACATTAGAGACTAGAAAAGACTAGAAAGCTTTTTAAACACTAATAATGAACGTGAAAACTTTTCCCTGCCAACACGTATGCGTTTACTTATACAAAAATCAAGGAAATTAAATATTATATTACTGCATGAAGAAGAGTATATACAGTCGACTCTTGATAATTTGAAGTTGAAGGGACCAATGGAAAACTTCGAATTGTCAAAAGAGTCAGAAAAAACTCCTGAATTCTTTTTCTAACACATTTAAATTTCAAACTGTGCAATAAAACAATTGTACATATGTATAAAATTACTTTAAAGGAGGTAGGTTCATGAATTTCGGCCCCAAAACACATTTTTTGCTTTCCCATTTTAATAAAATACGGATTTCTGCGCTTCTAATGGTGTAAACATTATCATTCTACGTGCAGTAGAAGTATTTTTAATAAGTTTTTAAAAATGCTTTACCACCTGTCAAAGTCTACTAAATCCATTTTTCTCAAAACTAACATTTTTACCATATAAGGAACATTTGTTCCTAAGCTACTGCATTTAACAGCTTATAACTTTGCATAATTAATAACTACACTCTAATACATACTTTAATCAAGGGATTTTTTCAAAAACATATATTTTGACTTAATTTATAGCATTAAACATCATAAAATTTCACTCTTTTTGGAAAAAAAAAATCAGATTTGTGCAAAAAATATTTTTTAAAAAAATAACTAAACATCCTATCCATAAAATCTGATTAAAGTATGTATTATGATTCAAAGAAAATTCAGTAAAAAAATTGGAGATTTTTATTCAATAGAATGTTTATAAATGTTCCTTAAAAATACCTATTTTTAACATTACTGAGATGCAGATCCTGTTTCGTGAACCTACCTCCTTAAAATATTTTTAAAAGGTACATATTATACAGCATAAATGTTATACAGAAGTTAAAAGCCATGCATTAAAATAATACATTTATATAGTAATTCTCGAACAGGACTCTTTCAAGCCTCACCAAATCTTTTCCATTCCTCATTGGAAATAAAATTGTTTCGCACCCGGTTCCCTCAGACACTTTACCCAATACCATTGGTTCTTCAAGGTACAGTCCGGTCCGGCCCATGCCCTATTTAGTGCCACATTCTACGAGTCCCACAGATGAGCCACACATCGTTATGTCAGTCTGACGCAAAAAACACGATTTTCGCCAGAGGAACCGGGAAACACAAAGAAGGGGTATCAAATTGATGGTCATCAAAGAGGCTACGTTACAGGGGAGACATGCAGAGACAATACAACTCAAAACATGTAAGCTCCAACCTGTTTGCAAAAGGACACTAGATAATAAGTGTCCGAATTGTCGTGAGTTCTATTAAATAACTTTGAATTATTGCGTGTTGTGTAGTCTGGCCAGCCACAGATTTTACTTCGAAATATTGAGTGTACCAAAATGTATTGTTTTAGTTCGAAATATCAAGAGTTTTTCAAGGGGCTGAGCATATACTTCGAATAAGGGAATGGTTCGTATTATCGAACATTCGAATTAGCGAGAGTCGACTGTACCAGGCTTCGGCAACATACGGCATGTGTGCCACATGTGGCACTCGTTACAATTCTCAATGAGACACTTTACCACTCTAATAAAATTATGAGATAAAGTTAAATAGTTCTGCCTCTTTTCACTACGCTGCACTCATTTTTATTTAAAGTATATTTATTACTTTAAATTCTGTAACAAAAAACAATTCTGGTGAATCTGGTTTGTGTGATTTATGTAAAACAGCAACATCCTCTCTTTAAATGTGACTCATTCTTAACGTTAAATACCCAGTTTTAATCGGAACGAATGCGTAAATACTTGTAAAATGAAGCATCGCTCATTGCTGCGTCGTGAAAAAAAATCTTCAGAAATTTACGGAATTATGGAAATATCTGGAATATAAATCTATCAAGAAATCGATAACTATTTTAAATTGCGGTATGCGATTGAGGGAACGGTTTAATTGTTTGAAGAAAGTTCCATGTGCTCTGCTTTCCATTTTAGATTGTTTGTTTAGGTGTATAAATTTTTTCTCATATGATAATGAGTCTACAAAGAAGTTATTTAACAACTGAAAATTCAGAATCGTATGTCGAATAGAAAATTACAAAATTATACCCCTGATATTGCGATATTAAGTAGAGCTTTGTAGGGACAATATTCACATTAAAATTTTAATCTTTTATTTAACTATGTTGCAGGAATATTTATATTTTACGTTTATTTCTTACTCTGATTTTCTTAAAGTACATAATACATATCAGCACAAATTAAATTTTTTGTTTATTTTGAAGGAGTAGCTATATCTTATGTTTCTTATTTTTATGTTAATGAATATCTTTAAATGATGCATAATTAATATATATTAAGGGAACCAGGACATCATATACTTTCAAAAAATCGATTTTTCAATTTTAGTTCTAAAAAATACTGCATATTTTTCTGAACCTAAAAATGTATAATACTTATACATTTGTTGATAAAATAGCCCTAAAATATGAAAAATAAAAATGTAAACAAATGACCACACCCCTTTTGACCTTTTAGTTTTTTCAAATTTTTCTAAAAAGCATATTTTTTTTTTTTGTATTTAGGTACATTTTTAAGAAAAAACTATTGCACTATAAGATTCCAGATTTTTTATACTTCTATACAGGATGCCTATGCATATAGTGAACCTAATTTTTTTCTATTAAAATAGTGCCTAATTTTTAAAAAATGGTTTTATGCATAAAAAAAGCAGAAAAATAGAAAATTTCCAGATTTCAAAGTTTCATAATTTTTTTAAAGAAAAAAATTTCACTAAAAAAATAGGTTTACTGTCTTTCGTGTATTGTTTTATATATGTGTAAAAATATTTTGCATAAAAAAGATACTTTTTTAAAAAAAGGTATCTAAACATAAGTATGTATTATGAGTTCTCAAAAATTATGTATTACCTAAATTAAGTAGGAAAAAAAACTTTTGAAGTAAAAATTTATTTTTGTAGTTCTACAGAATAATTAAATTATCTTTATTAAGAACGTGAAATATCTAAGCTCTATTGAAAATTTTAAAAGATATGTCTCATAAACAAAGAGTCTTAATTTTGGCATTTTACACTTCCCAGCATGTCTTGGTTCCCTTAAAACTAAAGCTTTATTTTTGACCTCTCTTCCCTGACTCTGCATGGATTACCGCGAGAATCGAATTGTTTCAAATATTTCCTACTAGGTGGCACTCTGAATCATATTGGTATATTTTGGTCTGGCACACCACAGCCATAAGGTTGCCGACTCCTGGTGCATGTCTTACTTGTCCGTTTCCCTGTGAATTGTATGACACAGTAAGACTGCATTCTTTTTAGGTGCTTGTTATCTAAATCCCAGTATCTTTAAGATTTCGATCGCATTGAAAATTAATTTTATAAACCCCGTCTCTTGATGTAAAATGGGCAGGACTTGAAATTATAAAACAGAAGTAGATTTATCATTTTCGTCCCTGTAGGCCCCTCTCGTAGTTGATTTTTTCAAATCCTGTTTTTAGGGAATAGCTACACAACGAAATAAAAATGCTGAAGTCTAAGTTTAACAATTCAAAAAAATTGAGCATAAAGATGCATCAAGTTTGTACCATGGTCTTTTTCGATTAATGTTACTGTAGACGATTTTTTTTTTCATCCTCGCTCTTGCGCAATGGAATTATCATTCAATTCCTCTTACTATTAGCTCTCTCTCCCTATATATGTATACATTTATTTATATATATGTATCTTGTTCAAATTTTCAAACGTTACTAAAATACATTTTATTCATCCAATCAAGTTCAAATAATTTTTTTTTAAACTTGTGGTGGATGATATTTGATGTTAATACAGTTTTTTCAAATATTAATTAATTAAATTAATTACCGGTTTCCTACTCCAACTTCGATTCGTCTCCATTGTTGTAACAGTGTAACCGTTAAACCAGTGACAAAAGTTGGCGTCAAAGACCGGTTTTTCAGCCAAACTAGCCAAACCGAGTGTGCATTGTTACAGCAATGCAGACAAATCATGTTCTTTTTTCAATTCCTACTATTAGTTCACTCTCTCCCTATATATATATAACCTTGTCCAAATTTCTATTCATCCAAAGTAGGACTTACTTAAAATGTTTCTTTCTTGTTTATATAGAAGTTTACGGAACTATTTAAATGGTACACCTCTTAGTAATAGTGGTGACCTGTTTTCAAATCGTGTATGGTTGAGTTTTTTGCTGATTACGACCAGAAACTCCATGAGCTCGGAATAATGAAATTGCCAGAAAAATAGCGTCAGTTAATCAAACTTTGGAAGATATAGGACTTATTAAAGCTTATTTTTAGCATAGCAAAATTTTACACTAATAAACAGAATTTACTTTCCTGCCAACCCAATAGTTTGTATGTGTGTGTGTGGATTACAAAAAATTATCTGTACGCTTATATCATCTAAAGAACTTTTTTTTATTTGTATAAGGAGTAAATACTAAAGTTTGTTATGTGTTTTTGGAAGAATTATAAAACTATTAAAGATGTAAAACTTCTAATTGAAATAATCTAGAAAATTGTAGGAAATATAGCGTTTTATTCATACGAATTAAACTACAAAAATTTTCTATAAATAATCTCGTGTTAAAATTTTAACCCAAAATATAGATACATGACTAAGGAATCTGAATTAAAAATATTAAAGTAATGTGGGTTTATGTAATAAAAATCAGTTCATATATTTGTTTATGTTCCTATTAAAAAATTTTTTAAAGTTAATGCAGCAATGATTAAAATTTGGATGAAAAACTTCTTTAATATATGTTTAAATTAATAGAACAAATGTTTTACCTCAATCTTTTACTTGCATAAACAAAAAATTATTAAAAGGAGTTGTCCAAACTTTTTATATGAATTGTAAGTTGGAGATTATAACTTGAAATGTTATAGAGTGTTTTTCCTGCAACACAATGATTTCTAATGCTTTATTTCTGAATTAATTTTTAATTCAGAATAAAGCATTAGATTAATTAATTTTTTCTTATTTTTAATGAGAAATCCTTAAATATATGAATCTATCATCCTTTCAAATTTTTTTAAGTAAATATTTAATAAAAATTTTTGTGCTTATTAATATAAAACTATTTACTCTCAAATATTTTTTTAATTAAAAAAAAATGATGAAATGAATTTTATTTTAAATCAAGTAATGCTTTCAGCTAAAAAACGTGAACCTGAAGATATTTTTGTTGAATATTGTTTAGTTCATTTTTAAATTTATTTTTTTTTACTCTAATATAAAAATTTTATTTTCTTCAACTTTCTGTTACTTTTAAACTAAAGTAATAATTTAACACAATGCTTTAAATAGTATGATTTATATTGATCTAAATTATCTAAAAGAAGTACATAGATTTGTGTACTGTAGGATAATTCATTAATTTTTCAGAATTTATATTTATTTGAATCATTTATAAAATGTGCGATTTTTTCCCTTAGTTTTATAAATTTATTTAAGAAACAGAAAAAGACTCTAAAGCAAACAAAGCTAAATCATTTTAATTTCTTTAAAAAATCAATAAGAATTTAAATGGTTTACTATTTCAGTTTTAATTAATGAACTTTAAAAATACTAGATATCTAATTTATAATGATTGTTTTAAATTTCAAGTGGGGAGAATGTGCAAGCAAATTTTCGGAAATACAAATAACGAACTACCAGAATGAAAACTAATTACATAAACAGTTATCATAATGATTTTATAATATATAATAACATTAAAATAATCTGGAAAGGAATATATATATATATATATATATATATATTACTTTTATTTAATGTTCAACTTGGAAAAAAATGCAGACGATTTAGTCACAAAGCACGATGGAAAATCAATGATGATAAATTTTTGGGTCAAAAACAATGAATTTATTCGCCATTTAATCAAAAGAAACAAAAAACTTCTAAGTAGGATTGATTTAAAAGTATTGTTTTGTTGAAATTATATATTTATTATTAGGTAATATATTATTATGCATAAAATGATGGTATGAAAGAATTTATATAAAGTATTAAATAAAAAAAGTGCAAGTTATTGAATACCAAAAAAATACTGCAGGTAAATTGTTAAAAAAAATGTGCATTTCTTTCATATCAAACTCACTACATAAAAACCGGAAATCTTTTAAGTTTTCCGAACCCCTTCAGAGTAATTTTTTAAAAATAGCATACTAAAACCCTATACTTTTTTAGGAATCAATACGAATAAATATTAGTACTTTATCATCAATATTTAAAACAAATTATCTTAATTTTACAAACGTTTAACAATTGAGTGAAATTTTGTTCCATTTTTAAAAACTCTTTAAAGCAGTTAGAGAAACATGTATTAGACTTATCAATAAGAGTATAAATAAAATAACCTATAAAATATATCTAGGAAGTATACTAAAACTTTGATGTTTTATTTAAAAAAAATAGAGCCGATCTAATAAAGATTTTTAGAAATGTGACATTTATATATATATGAAGATATTATTAAAATACCAGTCCCTAATAAAATTAAAATATTTATACAGACATAATTATTGTAATACATTCCCTAGAAAACAATATAAATATCATGTTCAAAAAGTTTCATACAAATGCATTTATAATATTTTGAATTATCATAAACTCCATGATAGTTTTTGAACAACTTAAACGCACACTTCTGGTGATTTTGAAAAAGTGTATAAGGGTATAAATCTTTTGATATTTAGTGTTAGTTGAATTAGAATATGCAAATAAATTGTTTAAGTAGTATTATTAAAAGAAAAAATAGTTTATATGCTATTTTTTGGCAAAAAAAAAATGAGTAGAAAGAATGACATACTTTCAAAGCATTCTCCTTTTATGAAAAATATTTTCCATAACAACAATATTTTGCCTACATATGGCTGGAACTTCTATACCGACCTTGAACTAAATTTTTTGAAAATTATAATATAGAAGTATAATATTCGTATTTTATTATATCAGTGTGGAAAAATTTAAGCGAAATCACTCGTTATTACTTCAGTGGATCGTAACTCTGAAACTAATGGGAATTTTTTTAAAATTTTAGTTCAACCTTGGTATACAAGTCTTACAAAGTATAGAAGCATTTTTTTTGTAAAAGGAATTAGTTTTAAAAATGTAATGTTTAAAGGTATCCGACTACCCTAAAATTGTGAATTTTGCTAAAAATTGACACACAAATTTTTTTAATAATTTTATTTTATAGGCAATTTTATTAGATTTATAAAAATACCAAGTTTAATCTTTTCCGTTCACTAGAACAAAAATTTCAAGTGTTTTAGTAAAAGCGGATGCCCATTACTTTAAAACGCGTTTTACTCGAAATTTGTTTTTTTTAAATGCTCAAGGCCAGTGATTGCTGAAAAAGATTTGAAAACAATGAACTTAAATTTTTTGTGTTTGTTTTGTATAACAGTAGAAGTATTTTAACCCTCAGATTTATCAATCACTGTTTTATTACAAAATTTACAGTCCCTTATGTGAATATAATCACTGTTTTTTTTAAGCACAATTTCATATAATAACTAAGATATAGTGCTCTAGATTTTGCAAAAATTAAAATATCTCTTATCCTGAAGGTCATTTCAAAAATGAATAACATAGCAACACATCAGAAATGAAAAATTGAAAATTGGTTCATAAACTTTTGGTACAGAATGGGCCGCGTTTGTTATTTTTTGGAAATTTGTATCCATTTTTTCCCAATTTAGTAGATAATTTCTTTTTCTCTTTTTAATTTTAGCATATTTTTTTAAATGTACTAAACAAATCTAAAAAAAAAATCACCACCCCATTTTTTTAAAAAAAGTTGTCGCAAGTAGTCGGACAACTTAAAGCTAAATAAGAAAGGCTTATTATTTGCCAAAAAAAAATAGCGTTTAAATAATTTTTCTTGTAATAATGTTCCTTAAACAATTTTGAATGTTTATACTAATTGAGGTAACACTGGATATCAAAAAGTTATTCATTTACACTATTTTTCAATAACCGAATAAAACCAAAATGTGTTTTTATCGAAATAGGTCATTTCCTCGTGTTCGGATATCTTAACTCCTTAAAGTGCACGGTAGAGTTAATTTTATTACTCTAAACTGACCAAATTGTGTACGAACGAGATAATTCGTGTGAAGTCGTATTTTATGCTGCTGTAATTTTCACACTCAAATATAAGCGATCGTCATCTGCACTCGTAAGGCTGAATACGATCTGTCGTCGTGATTTCGTTAATTCAGACAAAACGTAAATTAAATTTAGTTAAATATATTGTTAAAAAAGTATTCTTTTATTTGTTAGACATGGACATTTGGAACACATTCGTTTTGTGTCAAAAATTAAGATTAAACTAATTTAGATTTCAGAAGCAAATGAGTAGTATACATAGTTATCATAACGATATAAATATAAGACATCTGGTAGACCAAAATCTTTTGGAATTCTACGACTGACTGAACGCCATTTTTCCAGTTTTTGCAAACTCCCTTTTTCCAAGGATAGCAAAGAAAAAGAAAAGAGTCGTTATAAGTGTAATAAATTTCAATGCTGGGCAATGTGCTGCGCCTTGCTTCCAAATATATCGCACAAAAAAATTGAATAATTTTTTAAAACAAATACTATTTGTGGTGGAGGGGGTCTAACCGGCACCTCTCTCTCCGTCCTGCTCGGATCTAGGTATAGGGGAAACAAAGCATCAACAAACTCCATAATAACAATTAGTTTTATTCAGTCTTTGAACACACACTTAAACAATCACAAGTGAAACTATAAGAAGAAACCTAGGAGTGATATCTAAAGCGTTGATTATTCCTAATATTCAACTCTAAGTAAACCCGACTACGAGAGATAGATAAGGAGAACAAGCCCTGATGCACAGATAGCTAATTCTAATTTTACTATCTTAAATCTTCAATCTAATAATTTAATCTCCGCAATTACTTTCTTAACACACGCTAGGTTTGTAAATCAAATACATTGATATGTACACTTACTTAACAGCTTCACGGCTACTCTTTTCTCCCACATCCACAAAACCTATATATATATAGACTTTATATAGTCAAACTAATTTACATATATCTCGTGTTCTTCTTGAAAGGCTGTGAATTAATGTAAATGCTAGCCCCAAAGTTTCCCCAAGAGGATTAGTAGGAAATATCTCGCGAATAGACCTGTCACATATTATTATTTGTGTTCAAAAATTATGAATAAATATTTTTATGGATAAAAGTATGTTTTTTTTTAACATTTATTCGAAAAGAAAAGACAATAAAAGTCGATGTTCGTGAAAGATTGTAATATTCGGTTTTTGTCTGCAATGGGGATCAAAATCCAAAATTAAAACAGAATTTTTGATTGATTTTGTATATATTTTTTTTGTTCTTGCACAAAACAAAGTTCTAAAATGCATTTCCTTAAATTAAAAAAAATGATTTTTTTGCCGCTCCTTTTTAAAAGAAGTTTTTGTTCAGTGATTAAGTATTATCGCAAAATTTGCGTCTCTAAAAATTTTACATTTATATAAAAAAAACACATTTTAAAAATATTTTTGATTTAAATTTAAATCATTCTACAACCAAAACACAAAACAAACTTCGACGGTCTTTAGTCCAAAAGCACCATCTACAATCCCAGCAAACCATTTGTGGTAACTAATACCACTCTTCCTGTCAACGGTGGAAGTGACTATTAGATCTGAAGTCATGTTGGTGGTCGGAAATATCTCCGGAGTTAATTTTAAAGAAGATGGTGTGCATATTGAGTTAGAAGCTAAACGTATAACTCGGTCGACTTGGCAAGTCACTTTCAGGGGGAGGACTTGAGGATAAGTGAATATTTCATGTCGGATATTAAAAGGAAGAAGTTGGGATGGTGGATGATTATTAATTGCGTAAGGAAAGCCGTTTGGGAAGGCCATTTAGCGGAATTGGACTTGGATGGTCAGTCAGGAATTGGGCTTTGAAGTATGATGAATTGTGTTGTTGGGGGAAGTGGCTTCGATTAAAAATGTTTAAAGACGCGAGAATTATATTTATTGTGTTGTGTTCTAAATTTGAGAATGCTTGGGAATTTTGGAATTAATGTTATTTAAAGATTATTTTAAGACTGGATACAGTTAAATTAAAATATGTAAAAAAGTTTTTGTATTTTTTACGTAGAAGTGGAAGAAAAAGATATGTTTTGAATTAGATTTTATGAAGAATTAGAGTTCGAATTAATATAAGCTGTTATAATTTAAGATGACTACGTTCTGAACCACACGATTTTGAAAAAGTTTATAAATGTTTTTTTTTTATATTTAGTGTCAGTTGAATTAGAATATAAATATCAAATTATTTCAAAATATTGTTACAAGAGCAAATTATTTAAACAAGATATATATGTATGTATAGGGAGAGAGAAAGAGAGAGTGAACTAATAGTAGGAATTGAAAAAAGACCATGATTTGTCTGCATTGCTGTGCTGTAACAATGCATACCCGGTTTGGCTAGCCTGGCTGGAAAACCGGTTTTCGACACCAACTTTTGTCATTGTTTTAACAGTTACATTGTTACAACAATGGAAACGAATCTCTAAGTTGACGTCGAAAACCGGTTATTAACTAAATTTAATTTAATTCATGAATTAATATTTGAAAAACTCTATTAACAAGTGTCATCCACTACAAGTTTTAAAAAATTTATTTGAACTTGTGATTGGATGAATAGAAAATATTTTTTTAACTACTGAAAATTTGAACAAGATAAATATATTCAGATCAAGATAAATATATCCTTTAATGAAAAATGTCTCTATAATAATAAGATTTTGACTATAAGTAACTATAACTTCTATACCGGGGGCTGAACCACAAATTTTAAAAAAATTCACATTATTTTCTGAGTTACGATCAATTGTAATATAATAACGAAAGTTTTTTTTATTAAAACTTCTCTATTTTGATATAATAAAATATGAATAAATCCACTTCAAAAAGTGCATATTTCAAAAACTTTACTTCCCCACGGTGTAAAAGTCTGAATGTTATCTGAAGTTATTAACGATATATGAAAACCGAATAAAATAACAAAGTTTAAATTTAAATATTAATATAGTTCTTTTTATAACACAACTATTGATACATATTAATTGGGAATTGAAAAAAGGAGTAATTTCACTATACTAACGATTTATATTTTTGTACAATTCTAATGAACACTTATTGTTAAAAGCAGCAAGCAGCGATATTCTTTTTTCTCACTCTACCCATAATTCAGAGTTATTGTTAAATTAATTAAAAATATCTAAGAACTGATTTATAATGTTTGATTACGAACTTAATTTAAGATTTAAATCAACGTGTTTCGGTTTTTTTTATTTATATATGTAAATATAATTTGATTATCACATGGCATTATTTGCATTTATTTTATTTGTGTACTTGAATAAAGCGGCCTTCAAAAATCTGGCAACAGGTTTTATTTTGTCTGCATTGATTTAATATTCAAGTATCTGGCAACAGTTTTCTACTTGTATTTGCTACATATGTTCTAATCTCAGAATGAATATAAATATGCTGAAATTTAATTATTGGTTTTGTGGATATTTTGAATGCTGCTCTATTCGGTGATATTTCTTTCATGATTCAACTGTAATAACTGAGTATGTTTCAGTGTGTTGTACTTGCATAGCAATATTCTATGCAATATTCGAATAAATTCCTTAAAATGTTGACATTTGTGTCCGAAATCTTTTGTCTACAGGTCCTCTTAAATTTCACAGATTAATCTTTTAATGTGATTAGAGTTAAATTACCATAGATAATGTTTCAAATAATTTTAAGAACTTAATAAGGGAATCTGTTATAAATTTAGTTTTTTGATAATGAATTACGGCCGAGGCAGCACTTGTTTGAACAATGAAGCTGTTAAGCGGGATATTAAACTTGTATTGTACAATTAAGTAAGTTAAATGCCTCTGGAAATACAACCTTTCATTTTATATTTTATTAGAATTAATCTTTCATTTAATCAAGTAGCTCTTAGGAAAAATCAATCTTGCTAGACGTTTTATGTTGTGTTTAGGGCAACTAAATTAGTCAAAACGAACAAATATATTATTTTTGTGTATTCTTTTGATATCAATTCCAGGTAATTAATTGGAATAATGCTGTCGTATAGGATAAAGTCTGTAAAAGTCTACATATGCATGCCTTTCTTTATCCAACCGTTCCGTGTCTATTCTTAATTCTTTCCTCCCACCCACCTTAAGCCCCCTTACGCAAACAGAAACATAAAATTCGAACTTTATTTCCAGTGACTATCACACATAGGGGTGGAGCAGGCCGTTCCAATCCCCGGTAAACAGTCTTCTCTGGTAGGCATTCAATTTATGCGGGGGTAGACATTAAAGTTTACAACAAGAACACCACAGGGAGAAAGCAAGCGACCACCCCACACACAAAGAAAATTCGAGGGAGAAAACAAAGAAAACTCTTTCACTCCTTCCCCGGTAATGGCCCGGACTCTAATCACGCCGGAGGATTTCGATCCGGCAGAATCCGGCATTACAATATTCGATTTCGTCACGCCAGGCTATCAGAAGAGTACTCCAACGACCGTATTACCCGGACGCAGTATCCCCCTTGAATGTCGGGTTTGGACTTGACAAATTCTTCTATTTGCAGGTTCGTGGTAATTAGTGGTCTAGTACGCCGGTCTCCGGGGACCTATATCCCGTTTCCTGGCTTTACCCCGAGCAGATTGAATTCCAAACAGTTTGTAGGGGAACTCATCCGTTAAAAAGACTTCTACGCGATGCTTCAGTGGTGCAGGGTAGCCCAACCCACATACAAAATAGGACTGATGGAAATACCGATACACGCCGCTGTTATTCCTTCTTTATGCTGCTCCGATTTCACTGTTATTTAAAAGGGATGATGCCATTGGCTTTAATTGCTATTTTAACGATAAGTGTTCTCTTTTCCAAAGAATGGATGCGTGTTGTTTTCTGTTTTTGGAACGCTCCTTGCAAGTTTTCTTGCCGTGTGCCAACTATTGGGAGATAGCGATAAGAAAAATATCGTTCATTAATGGCTTGTTAAACTTTCCGTATAAGATTTTCGGGAGTTATCTTCGTTCAGTTTTCCAAACATGAGTAAATTAAAATTAATTTCATTGTTTTTACAATTAATGCTGTTGTAACTAATCTATCACGTCTAGAATTTCATATTAACTGCTCATAGCTAAGTAATACAATGTGTAAGAAGTATGTGTAGTATGAAGTATGTGTAGTATGAAGTATTGATTAATTTGAGAAGTATTACGCACATTTTAGTTCTTTACTTCAGATTGCTAGTTTACGTGCTTAATGTATAAATATTACATTTTCAATCAATGTAGGTTTATTTCCGTTCCAGTACATTAGAATTATTGGAAATGAAAAACAAAATCTCATATTCGGTTTATAATCTATTACAATATATTGTACTCATTGATAATAGAATTATAGTTATAAATTTATTCATTTGTTATGTATCACTATTGAGATACTGGTTGTATTGACTAAAGATATATGCAAAGAATTTCATGCTGCTTTGGGTTGCACATCTTTTTATTTCCCAATTATTAATAATGTTATAATACTTTTAATAATAAATGTATTGCAAACGCGCCAACCAGAAACTAAAAAAGAATTAGAGTTTTCGGAAGGTTTTTCTTAACAAATATTGTGTAAAATGATAAATTTGTGTATCTTACCATTTTGTTATACCTTTTCCGCTTTGAAACAAGTTTGGGGCAAAATTCTATTATTTATTTCTCTCGAGCTTATAAATATGAACTAAAATTTTCTGAAAGAAATATTTTATAAAAAACGTTTCATATTGATATTGATATTTTTCTTTTAGTTTTGTGATGGTGATTCTGCTTTTCCAACGGTTATGTCCTGTTTAGTTTTCAATTATGTAATGATAGTAAATAAGCATTAAAAATTACTAATATTTAAATTTTAAAATTTAAAATTTACGCAGCTCTGAAATAGATTAACAAAATAATAAGTACTAACAAACAATTAAGTAAAAAAGTTATTTTATAAAATAATTTATTAAATCTGAAAACAGTTCTTTGTCTATTATACTGATTGTTTTATGTTTTAAAACAGACTAACTGTAAATACTATTTAAGTGTTAAACTTCATAAATAAGAAGTCTTAATAAAGTATGGCATGCTCTGTTGGTTAATAAAATCAGAATTTAAAGTTAAAACAGTTTTCAATCTGAAAAATTATTCAGAGTTCAGATCTTATTCTTTAAATTTAGCAAAAACAGCATCAAATAAAATGTTGAAAACTGCTTCTTAAGATTTAATAATTTATCTTCAATAAAAATATTAACTTTTTCTACATTACACAAACGGATATTTGAGAGAAGGTGACTACGTTCACGGAGCCGTGATTTCGCAAAAGCCTATAAATAAATAATGTTTTTGATATTTAGTGTCACTTGAATTAGAACATCAATATAAAAATGTTTTAAAACTATTTGAAAGTATTTTTTTCGGAGAAAAATGAGGAGCAAGAACATATTTTTGAAACATTTTCCATATATGAAATAAAAATAATAGTTTTAAAAAACTAAAAAACACCCTTTTATCGTTAATCGAATTAAGTTGTAACTTAATCTTTTAGGCGCCAAATCTTAAATTAGTCGCCAAATCTGGAAATAGGATCTGAAAATGGGAAATAGTTAATCCTGATGATCCTGATCAGGACAATGGAACAAAATTGTTAATTTATTGTATTGTCATCAGTCCTGGACAAGTGAGCAAAATTTCGAATTAATATGACCGTATAAAGTGGGTAAAAGTGAGTTCAAAGATTCCGTTACATACAAGTGAAGCTTAGAAAAGGGTGTTAAAATGCTTCTTTAATAATAATACTTAATCTAGGACTTATGTACATAGCTGAAATTAAATTTATAAGAAATTCACATTATTTTCAGAAGTACTGTCAATAGAAATAACCGGTGTTTTTTGTTGAAATTTCTCTACTGTGAAATGTTAAAATGTAAACAAATCCATTCCTAAATTATGTGTTTCAAAGATCCTTGTTCAGATTACTTATAGAAGTCTTGGCTAAACATATGCACAATGTTATTATTATAGAAACATTTGTTTAAAAATGTCATCCAATCTTCTTTTTCGCCAAAAAATTACATTCCAATAACTTTTTATTGTAATAATATTTTTAAAACAATTTTAAATAAAATAATACACTTATAAGCTTTCGAACGTAAAACGATCACCTTAAAAGAGAGACTTTATCATCACTATTTATTCGTTTTCATTACATTATGAAAATAAAATTTGGGCATTTCTGCTTTATCTCCAGAAATCCGTGTTTAGTTCACTAAAGGATTCTATTTGAACATCCTCTTCAAATTAAATTTGAGCTTTAGAAACATCTAGAAAAATTTCAGACAGATCTGCTACTTAGTTCCGTTGCTGTTTTGGGTGTATTATTATCCAAACTTTCGAAGGGAGATTACTTCGATACTAATCAATCATCTGTATTTGGCTAGTGGACGTGTTTATAGCGGCCAAAAAATAATAATAAAATAGGGAAATCACTTGTTTTAAATATTGTTGCGAATGCATAACCCTAACTTGATTGATGATCATTTAATAAAGGTAGCGGAAAAAATCAATTACTTTAATACGGATAGACGACTGCGATAAAACAGGATAGGGAAAAAAACAGAGTAAAGTATTTCAGATTTTACAAATGAAGAATGGCTTAGTATATTTAAGGCAAAGTGTAAGACTTAGTATTTTAAATGTTTAACAAACTGAATGGTATTTGTAGAAAAATAAAATTTTTAAAGTAAAGTGTTATTGTTTTTTAAACGAAATTGGTAGTAAAAAATTTTTGTTCTTTTCTCTTAGAAAATCTTCGAAATGAAAGTTTTTACACATGTAGTTTTAAATTAAAACTTTGTAGCACTTTTCAAGCATATATTGTTAAATTGATACCGAAATAAATTCAGTGAAAATAATTATACAGATAATATTGTTGATTGTAGTTTCGTATTATTAATCTTACTATGCGAATCAAGAATTGTGAATGGTAAGTTTAAAGGCATGTGCATTTTTTTTCTATAAATTTTTTAGAATCATACAAATTGTAATACTTTGTAAATGAACATTAATTGTAGGACTTAATTGTAAAATACTTTGTAATTGTACCTACAATTAATGTAATTGTACATTAATTGTAAGACTTTGCAATTGTAATGATTAAGATTTAGCATTACAAGCAGTAAGATTTGTAACTTTATTTTTCATTTTAAACTTCGATGTTTTATGGCAATGCTATTGCATATTATCAAAAACAGGAAGCTATCACGTGTTCTAAAATCTTGTTTAAATGTTATCATATTATAGGGTACACTCATATTTAGATAAATTCATGGGTTATTTTTAAAAACGCTAAAAAAAACTTTTTTTTTCTTCTGCAAATTGAATATAGTTTTAAAAAATATTTCTCAATTTATTTTTGAAACAATTTCTTTTAAACATTTAAGAATATTAAATCATTTAAGATTTTTTTCTTGCAATCCGAACAACTATTGCGAAATGTTTTTTTTTAGATAGTTTGTAGCGCTGTAACTAAAAAAATTAAACTAACATTTACGTATATTGAAATGGGCTACATTCATGACGGTCACATGATAAATTCAATCACGTGTTTTGCATTGAAATCAAAATTGACACACATTTGTCCTTGTTCTACTTTTAAAATTCAGATAAAATTTCATATTTGATAATCGGGTAAAGATGTTCAAACATTAAGACTCTTCAAAAAGTTTTTTCAAAACTAAAAATAAAATTATTATATTATACGTGTACTTTGAAATCAACTGGATTTAGTTTATCTATGTGCATTAGAAGTATTTTTAATATAAAGTTTCTACAAAAAGAAAAGAGTTGGCAACAGCGAAGTGCATGAAACTCATTGGCTGGAAGCACGTGATTTCAGTTATGTGACTATGACGTCACATGAAATTAGTTCACTGACTGATTGTTTTCTAACATTGCACCTCAGAGCAAAACATTGGATTACTGGCGACGGACTTCATAATTTTGAACCACGGCCAAGTAATGGACACCCCATTCGGGTCCTTTGATCTGGTTATCTATTCTTCAAATTTTCCCACCATGTCCCCTTGGGGATTTTGAGACTCGATAGATTTGACACCGTCCCTTATATACTCTAGGTCTTTAGTGATGCGAGGCCTAGAATTGTATGACTGGACAAAAATAACGCTGGTCATAACCACCGGGTTACAGTGACCACAAAGTATCATTTAAAGTACGAATTGGTAAGAAAATATTGTTGTTCATGCTGGTTCAAATTCTTTTAATTAATATAAGTTTGTATTTACATCCTTTTAAAATGCCTTCGTGATATTTTATAGAAAAATTCTCGAATAAGTGTATGCAATAAATAACGCTTTCATTTTGACTGTATAACATAAAAAATTTTATTGCGGTTTTCCTATCATATCGAATGGGTGTACAGGGACGTCTTAAGACTGTTTGAGACCCTGGACCAAGAAGAAACAAGATTTTTTAGGCCCTGGGCCCCTACGCAAAAGTACGCCCTACATGAGATCTTTAAAAATGGTATATATCATGCATTGTCAAATATTCATTCAAACGGTCATTTGAAGCACATAAATGGACACGACTCACAATTTCAAAAATCTAAGCACAAACCGCCTCGACCAATGGCAGCATTTCGACTAAATAAGTTGAATAATTGCCCATGGTATTAGGCCTAATGTACAGGGTCTGAGTGGTAGTGTATCCCGCTTCCACACTATAAGTCCGGGGTTCAAATCCCGGGCTGAGCAAGGTCGACTCAGCCCTTCATCCCTTCAATGGATCGATAAAATGAGTATCAAGCTTGCTTGGGAACTGAACGTTGGGGGTTTCACGTCGACTGACCACTTCACCGAAACATCCGTACATGCACCCCAGCGCCTAAGGTCACGAAAGCTGAGATAGGCACAGCAGGCCTTGGCCTTCATGGGCTGCTGTGACACTATTAGGCCTAGGCCAAAACATGAACAACAGTCATTGTATAATACAGTCTTCCCACTTTTGCCAGTTGACATGCAGTTTGAAATTCTCTGTTTTTCAGATATGTACGGGAATAATACTTGAGCATTAAAATTATCCAGATCATGAGCTTATTCAGACAGAGTCTAGAACGAATCGAGCCCCCCTCGAGGGTGAGGCCCTGGTCCCGGCTCCAGTTGGCACATGCCTTAAGAGCCCCTGGGGGTGTGATAATATACTTGAGGGGATTAACTGCTCACAGCCGAGGGACAGAGGGTTTGGGTTCAGTCTTTTCGAAAATAGTGTTATAGTGGAGCTAATGCAAGTTAAATTTGTCAATGCGTATTGTCTTCATGTTGACTTGATCTGCAAATGAAGATATTGGGTCGCCAACCTCAGCACACATCTACATAATTACTTAGTAATAATTCAGAATTACGATCTACTAGTATATGTTAGCAATGGTATTATTGTTGTTTCCAAGTTCTTAATAAACAATAAATCAACCAATAAAATCTGGGCAAAAATTCCATTGAATAAAAATATCAAGCATCGTAAATTAAAAAATAAATCATGTGTAATAAATCGTAGTCATATGTGCATAGATACTACTGGCGCGAATTCTGTTTTTGGCGGAAAATTTGGTGGTAAAAAAAAGTTTTTCTTAGAACTTTGCAGATTTTTCATCTATAGTCTGGGTTGAATTTCATCACCTTAAATCCCCCGTGAAACTATGTTTGTGTATTTTTTTTTGGTTGAAAAAAGAACTATAATTATTGAACCTTTTTCACATTTTATTTTGTACTTGCCATTTTATGCTAAAATAGTAACGATGTTAGCATAATAGTCAAGGAACTGACTATGATGATACTTGAATTCACTGACGGCAGTTATCACGTGACTATGATGTCACTTGAATTTTGCTTATTAGCCTATGGACTATTTAAATTAAAGAAATATCCCTTTTAGGGAATCTGGAAAATCGCGTCGCATAGCGGTAGGTCGGGATAAATTCAGATAAATTCATCAGGAAGGAAATATGAGCCCAATTGAGCCTGGGAGCACATAACTCATAAGCAAGGCTTTGCGAAAAAATCATTTTCTCAACTCTGAACCAATCGTCGCCCTGGCCATAGGTCTATTATGTGAAAAGGCAAAAGGGTCCAGTCTCCTCTAGTTGTAGAAGGGGAAAAAACAAGCAAAGAAAATGAAAAAGACGGAAAGGAAAAAAGAAAGTCCTGTCGCTGCCGTCGCCTTTTCTTTCTTCTTTTTCTGGGCTATTTTTTCTTTCTTTTCTTTAGTGCAGGGTAGAGTTGCAGTAGCACCTAATGGTAAATCCGATAGCGGCGAACAGGGGGCTTTGGTGCTTGCAACAGGTGGTTCTCTCTGTGTTTTCATCAAAAAAGATTAATCTAAGGAGATTAATGTTTGCGGCGATTTGGGTGTAAAAAAAGTGGGTTAAGGGGTAGCGAGGAGGCTGTGAAGTGAAGAGAAAGGAAGCAAGTCTAACTGTGGTAAAAGAGGGGTGAACTGTTATTATTTTTTTCCTTTTTTGTTTGCTTCAATTAGAGTTCAGTCGAAACCAAAAGTCTAATTTATAATCTATAAGACGAATTTAAGTCGGGACTGAAATTTGTCCCCGATTGGGTTGAAAAAGCTGTTATTTATACTTAATAAAAATGAATTACTATACTATCTATCTACTAAAATCAAAAATTCTACTGAAGTGTTTCGTGTTTTTTTTGGCCCATTTTACTTTGAATTTATATTGAATTAGATTTTTTTAATCTTTAAAAAATTCTTACTAGGAAATCTTTTCAAATGGATTAAGTTGTATTTTGAAGTTAATATTTAGTGCAAGGAACATTTGTTGTGTAAAAGAGAATCTGTCGTTAGGGATAAAGTTTTATTAGAACTAAGGTAATGCCATGGTCAAGTGACGAGATGTCGTTTTCTTTACTTTACCATGGTTCAAAATTACGAAGTCCGTTGCCAAGCCAATAACCCTCGCGTAGCTTTATAATGCAAGAGTAAATAAACCTTCCCTCTCTTTTTTTCTGTATTTAAAGATTTGTCTAGATTAGATACACGTTTTTATCTCAATTCGAAGATTATTTTTTTATCAATATTACTTTTCTCTCTTTCTTAAGCATACAATTTCGCTTCATAATTGTCTTCACCGGTTTTCAGGATATAAGTTTTTTTTGGTTGGATTGTGGTAGCAAATTTTAAACTATCAAATGTTCAAAAAGTTGATATTCATTAAATCTTAATAGGGCTAATATTGGAATCCAAATAAAATTTAATCTAACTAGTTTAAATTGATAAATTCTATTTATCGTATTTATTTGAATATAATTCGCACTATTTTTCCACTGTTAATGCTACTGAAAATCGGATGTGGCTTAGAATCGAAGGCAAAACATTTGTTGGATGGGAGAGTTTCCACCCTTCTCAAAAGGGAAAGTGTAATTGTCCATTCTGGCCACTTGCATCGACGACTTATCTCATTCCGCAGTTTATCTTCTGTATTCAGTCTGACCTTAACATCATTGACTGCTCGTATTTAGAAAATGTTTTTGTACACACTTTTTTTAATCACTTAACCCGGTACTTCTCGCGCATGGTGTGTCATACCCACCGTCTAACTTTTTTCAGCGCTCCTCCTTCAGCGTCTAAGCCATTTTGGGAAAATGGATGGTTTCTCGTTTAGCTGACTTTAAGATGATATCCTTTGAGGGGCTTTAGCTTGTAGGCGAATTTTAAATATATATTTTTGGATATCGCTTCTTCGGGTATGTCATACCCTGCGCGTGAATCACCGTTACAGTTCTGAATGCATGAGCACGTTTTAAATCTTCCTTATGCTATGGCGTATTATTGTGGTTATGATGAAGAAATGTGATATTTATGTAATTTAATACATACAGTATTTAATAGATATAGTACACAACAGTATTTTCGGATGAAGAAATTCTCTTCGTGGTTAGGATGAGGAAAAATCAAATGATGAAGAGTATAACAGCAAGTATGGCTACTCCGCTGAAATCGATCCAGATTTAGAAAAGAGAGACACTGTTGAAAATATATGTTTTATATGTAGGGACACAAAAACATTTGGGAAGAACGTAATTTTAAAGGAGACAACTGGTACACATCTTATCCACTTTATGATGAACTTTTGAAAAGAAAAAAAACTATTGTGCTGAAACAAAATTAGAGAAAATAAAAAAGAAATTCGAAATTTTTTTAATTTAAAGAATAGAGAAGTTTACTCATATATGTTTAGTTTGAAAAAGATGCAGATTTTAAAAAAAATTAAGACCCAGTGAAAACATCACACTCACTCACTCGCGACGCGATTAAAGGAGTGTATAAACAATGCACTGAATGCCCTTATAAAAATAAAGAAAAACTAAATTTACGTGTGAAAAAATGTAATAAACATGTTGTACTTCATACTTTTCTTCCTTTTTAACCTTTGTATACAAATTTTACGGTAAAAACACAATGTAAACACCCTTGGGTATGACACCCTGCTCGAGAAATTTAAGTCGTTTTTTTCACGTGAGTGATGCCGGGTTAAGCATCTAAGATATCGGTATCAGCATCAAGACGAGTTCACTATGCGGCAAGTATGAAAAAGGAAATAATTTTATAGGCAGAAAAAACCGGAAACACAGCAGCGGCTACTGAAAATTTGAGACAGATAACACTAGTACTATACGTTGATGGGCGTAAAAAAAATGACTTTTGCTTGTAGATGTTCGACAGTCTTTAATAATTCTTTGACATTCTTTTAAAAAATGTTGCATAACAAATGCATTGGATTGCACAAAAGACGACATCGTGTGGGAAAATGGTGACGCCTGCATCTATTCCGAAGTCAGCTGTGACTTCGTCAGGAGTGACGAATGATTTTCGAAGCATGGTACTGAAGGTTAGGGGTTGATGTATGTATTTGAAAGTTTTTAGTACTGGTAAAATAAATAAATTATTAACTTATTATTTTTCGTTTTAAGTTTTTTCTTTAAATTTTTTAAAATATCGGATATTAAGGAACTTACACAATTTTTATTGTTTTTTCTCAAAAGCGTACAGAGTATTGGAAGTGAGGCTTAGAATCGACGGCAGCTTATATTAGAGTAAATACGGTATTTTTTAAATCTTCGTTGTAATAAAGAAAATTACCATGTAGTTCCAAAAAAAAATACATGTCAACAGTAAAACTATTACTTATATTAAGTTAATTTTAAATGCATTTATAAAACTTTTAATGTGTGTGTGTGTGTTCAATCATGCACAACGGTTTTTAACGCGACTTGATAAAAAACAGATATTAAGTTTCAAAATCGTAAATTTTTTAAAAATAATTTAAATTTATCGCTGTCTTAATTGTACTTCGAGAAGTTTTCTATATAACTTTTCTTCTGTACATATTTTTAAATATCTATGTTTAAAGAAATGATTTTATTATTAAAACTGATATATTATAGGTTCGTAATGAATAATATAATATTTTAAAATTAATGATTTTATTATTAAATGCTTGTAAATAATTAAATTAAATTCCTTCGAAACACACACTGGAATCAATAAATAGAAATATATGTATTTGACAGAAAATCTTTCTTAAAGAAAATAGTTCTTTGTTTTTTTATTACATTTATTATATTTTTAAATTTATTTAGTTAGTTATTATTATAGTGCCATAATGTAACTGTACTATTTAGGATAAAATTAAGAACTTAAAAGAAATTATACAGATTTGTATAAAATAGTACGTTATTTTTAATTTTTCAATGTTTAAAGTTTGTTTTAAAACAGGGGTAAAATAATACAAAAAGAATTAGTAACAAAGTTGCGTTAATATATTAAAATAACTAAATCAAATGACAGTTATAATAAGAATATATTCTGGGGAATATTTGAATATTACTATTAATTCTTATATATATTATAAATAACTATAACATTTTTGGGTATTGAGACAGAAATATATTTGATACACTTTTTGAAAAAAATTGTAAATATTTCCTTTTTTTTTGTCTTATGAATCTCATTATAAATTGAAAAGTTCTTAAAGATAAAAGCAAGATACAATTAAAAAATATACCAAAATTTCTCTAATTCTTTAGAAAAAAATTATATCAACCTTAAAGATTTATATTGGCATGGGTAAATAAGTCAAATTTACAATACATAATAATGAAAAATAAGTAATAAACTTTAGAAGTAACTGTATCAATAAATAAACAACTAATTAAATAAGAATAATTAAAATGATTTATAAAAAATAATAGTACAAGCAAATTGTATAAGCATTTTAAAGTCATAATCTATGGATATAAGCAAAAAGTATATTATAAAGATAATATATTATAAAACCAAAAAATATATAAAATCAATGTTAAATATTATAAATATTAGTTTTACATAACTAAGGGGAGAGTTTTTTTTACATAATAAAGAACATAAAATAAGAGCAATGAGCTAGTAAGAAAAAATTCTGCAAATTAAAAAAAGGAAGATAAATGAAAATGAAAGAGAAGTATGTTCCAAAATCAGTTGCAGGAAAAGCAATGTAGCAATTTAGTGAGGCAAATTAAAGGGCAACACTAGTACATTTGATGAACTAATATTGCTAATTCAAATAATTAAAGGTAATTTTAATAATTAACTATAGTATTTGATTAGTAAATTATTCGTTATTTTAAAATAAATTTATTTTTTAAAAAAATATTGCTTGTTTAAAAATGAAAAGCTTTGAAAGTTATATGAAGTAAATTTAAGAAGATTAATTTAAATCATTAATTACACGCTACAAAATTAATCATTTTACATGAAACAAACTACTATTATATAACTTAATTATATTATATTATTTTAGAATCTAGGAAAATACAAATATAAAAGGTATATTTTAATCAATTATTTTAATTTTAATTGTAAGTTATGAAATAACTGATGGCATTTAAGGGCATCTGAAATCTTATTGGAATTATATAGCATAATAATTCCTATTTTAGACATGTAGATTGAAAAAAAATCAAATCGCTTTAAGATTTTGTTTACTCGAAGAAGATACAGATAATTATAGATACGCTCAAATATTTAGAAAAATAATTATGGTATTCAAAATTAAGTATCTGCAGAGATGCTCTCGCATCAAATATTAAGATTCTGATCGAGCCACGCGTGTGGATGAGACTAGGAAAAAATGTTATTTGTGTGTGACTGATAGAAAATTCCCACTTTACAATCACGAATTTCAAAATTTGCGAAATTCCTTAATAATTACAGAAATAATAACCTTTTATTTAATTACAATTTAATTTTTTTTCTGACAGTTAATGGTTATTGGTAACTAAATTTGATATTTTCTACCACAAAACTTTTTTATTAATAGTTCATTTTTTGTGAAACATGTATGCATAATTACAGCTTAAATTCTCTTTTCTTTATTGCAGAGGTTTTAAAAATAATATTTTATTAATTATTCAATAGGTTTTAATATCGTTTTTTAAATCAAGCCCTGTGATAGTCGGCTGGGGGGCTTCGAGGTAGTGTGCTCGCCTCCTATGCCCAAGGTTGCGAGTTCGATTCAGGCTATCAAGCTAGAGACCATAGGTTTTTTCGGATGGGAAAATCGTAAGCACGCCCTTCACTTGATTATGTGTCATAAAAAAGATCACTTGATTATCAATTCGGCTCTCGGAAATATTTAGCATCAAACGAGAGCTTGATATGGATAAATTCAAACTTCAAAAATTTAGTAGCTGGAGACACCGCTAGATGGCACCACAAATGACATGGCTCTCACACTAAGGGACTTGCCATGTCTGCGAAGGCTTGGCTGCCAAAATGCAGCCCGTTTGAAAAAAAAACCTTTTATGCTATTATTTGGATTTAATATGCAACATCTTTTTTTTTGTTACAATTAGTTAACAACGATGTCACTCCGCCATCATCTTATCTAAGGGAATCTAATGCCATCAATTAGAAACATTTTATTATTCATCATAAACTACACAAAACAAATAAACCATTAATTTAAAAAAAGTGACTTAAAGACTCAAAGGCACAACACAATAGAACTAATATCTCTACATTTCAGAAACTTATTTTAAAAGGGGGGGCAATGCAGATAACTACGATTAAAGTATAGAAAAAGAAAGAGAAAAAGAGCTAACAAGAGAGCAAGCAATAGAGAGGGAAGAGGCAGGCAAAGAAAGAGATAAAAGAGAGGAGAGAGAGAAAAAATTGAGAAGAGACTCACTGTCGGAAGAGCCCTCTACGCTGGTGATTTCGGCCTGGCCCTGCTCTCTGGTTTTCATTGCGCATCTGATACTCTGCAATGAGACAAGAGAGCAAGTCTCAGTGCCAATTAGCAACACATATACAACACACATAAGCACAATTCTAATTAATTAATCAATTAATTAAAAAGAAAATTCACTCTGAATCTAATTCACGAAAATACAATTCCCAACAATGGAAGTCAAAAAAAGAGTCTTTCTCACCTCTTTCATTTTCTTTTACAGAAAAATACTTCCAATGTATTTTTGATTAGAATTTTGATACATTTAATTCATAAAGATATTAAAGAAAGAGAGATAGAATAAAAAAATATAAAGATATTTTACATCAGAATTGTACTTTGGGTCATAAGATAGAGATATAGTATATATATAAATATATAACTACATATAATATAATAGACTATAATACAAAAGATAAATATAGATTTAAAAAGCAAAAAGTTCTTGTGATAGTCTTCGAACAGAGAAATGTTATAAGGGTTGTTTGTATTTCAAACTCAGATTCAATCATGTTGTGAAAAAATGTGTAATATTTACGTAGACTCCTCTTAAAATTAAAAGGTGGACATGGAAGTCAAGTAGGTATGGTCCTGAACTCGTGGCTGGCGTGTTATGGGTTCGAGAACTGGTGGCGCTGAAGACCCGTCATGTAAAGGGATTTCACGAACTCGACAGATTTGCAAGTTAAATCTGTCGAGCTCGGAGTCGGTAAAGTGTGGTGTGGTAGTTTGTAGGGGAGCCGGTTGGGTGGCGTGGCTGGTTTGTCGCTGGCCTTCTGCACCCAAGGTTGCAGGTTCGACCCCGGCCCAAGTCGGTGGATTTTTATCATGCAGAAAATCGACAGCGGCCATGTTGTATGATTATGCGAAATGTAGATTATCTCTAGAGTATCTGTTTGGCCTGAATGCTTTCGACAAAATTAAATCCTAGTACAGGTTTGCATCGTCAAGAGCTCAGGTGCCTCCCTCTATGGAGAAAACTGGGCTTCAAAATTGCTTGCTGTAATTGGTATCGCCTATATGGTGCAACGCTAAAAAGTGACACCTGCTCCTGGGGAATGTACTGGGTCTGCAAAGGTTTTAAATACCAACGCGCAGCCCCATTAGAAAAAAAAGTTTGTAGGGGGTGTCAAAATATTTATAAAATAGAGCTTAGAAAAACTGCCTAAAATGTGTTAATGTTTACTTAAAATGATTTTTTTTTTAATATCATGCTTAATGTAAATGCCTTTCTTTCGATGGTTATTTAAAAGAATGATCGTGGTCGTGGTAGCCAAGTGATGAAAATATCGGACTCGTGGATGGCGTGTCATGAGTTCGAGCCCAGTACCACTAAAGACACGCCGTGCAGGGAAGCGATACGCGTTAAATCTGTCGAGAGCTCAAATGTTCTCCCGTTGGTGTGGTAGCTAGGAGATGAGGCTGCCAGCTCCTCGTTACTTGACCATAGTTCAAAATGACGAGGTCTGTCACCAAAAGCCCTTGTGTAGCTGAATATTCACTCACTCTCTCACTTAATAGAATTCTCTATTCTTTAAATATAATTTGGGTAAATAATAAAGCAAAATAGTCCACCATTAAAAATACTGTCAATTGATTCTTTAAGTTTTTTAAAAAATAATTTTGAAGAATTGACTATCTGATGAATGAAAGGATATATCCTTCATAGCCTAGATCAGGGGTCGGCAACCTTGTAACTGTGGTGTGCAAACCAAGCTATCGATATGCTTCAGGATGCCGCTCAGTAGGAAATATTTAAAACAATTATATTCCTGCGGCACTACACGAAGACTTAGAGAGTACTAATCAAGTGATTAGAAATTTATTAAATTGTAATTATGCATATAATTTGAAGATATTTATTAGTATCCGCGAATATATGCTATATATATTCATCGTCTGTGAAAGGTTTGTCTTTAGCAGCTACACAGTGAGTAATAATGAAACTACATTCGATCGCTTTAGGTTTGGTTCTAATTGTTTGACAAAATATGTTCCTTATATCCATAAACAGATCTTTTTATTACTTCACATTTCTTATCGGCATTCTTAAATGTGAACTTGTATCTAGTTTGAAAGCGTCTTCGTACACTTGACGCGCGACATACGACGCTTTCGTGACGTAGCACACATACAACACTATCGTTTGGTTCTACAAATTCATATTCATTCGTCCAAGAGTCCACGAACATCAAGCTTTTTTAGTAGCCAATTTGATTAAATTTGTAGGTATGAATCGTTTGAACAAGTGAAAAATATAAAATAAATTTTTCACCATAAAACAAAGAAAGAGTGAAATTAAAAGTAACCAATAGTGCATGATGCACGTCAAATTAAATTCTACTTTCGACTGAAATCATACGCAATATTTGTGAGACTTGAGGTGCAGAATGGATTAATTTTTTATGTGCAGACGATTTAATGCTTTATGTGGTAACTTTGAAGGGTACCACTGAGGATTGTGTCACGTGCTACATCTGGCACAAGTACCATAGGTTGCTGACGCTTGATCTTGATGAATACAATATTTTTCTAAAAATAAATCTAATGGAAATATTTTAGATTATAGAATAATGTATCTTTGTAAGCGGTATTGATAACATCAAAATAGTATTATATAAATATATGTAGATTTTGTACTTGTTTTTATAAAACAACCCTTATAAAATAGTGCATGTAAGTGCTAAACATTGAACAGAGCGTGTTTTAGAAAAAATAGGAAGTGTTAGTGATAAATAAATTCTACTTTTTCTTGACTTCTGTATCCACTTGTCGGTCGCAGATGTCGAAACTTTGAGCTTGCTAGAAATCCTCTATTACCTGAAATGCTCTGATTGAAATATGGGAAGTTTTCTTCCCCTTTTTCAAAATACCAACAATCTGAAATTTTTTGCATAATATACGAGGATGATTAAAAAGGACAGTTTTTTACGATATTTTGAAGAAAGCGTGTGGTTGAGTCTTTAAATACACGACTTTTTATGAAGAAACAATTCAGCATAAAAGTTTCAACATATTCGTGAACTGATTTATTCTTTAGTTATATTTTTCAAAAATAATTTCTCTTTTTTTTTTACAGTTTTGTTTTACAGAATACAGAAACTATGAAGTAAAAATCAAAATGTTTGATAAATTTATTACAGATAAAAAACAGATAGTTTTAGTTCAATTTGTTAAAAGACTAAAATTGAATAAAAGATCTAAGTTCATCGTAAAGCAACTTGTGTTTATTTAATAGAGTGATAATATATTCAAAACAACTATACTTAAGTTTAGTTTACATGATTTTTTTATTTAAACAAATTTTAAGTTATTAAATTAAGTTTTTATGAAAAATTATGTACAGCAACATAAAAATACAATTTTAATATCTATTAAAAATAGAATCGCCATTGGATTTTACAATTCAGTTGATAAGTGTTCTATACACCCTATTATCACTCATTGTGTAATTTTTTTATTTCAGGAAACTTAATAAAGTGCAGTAATTAAAAATTAATAATAAATTTAATTTTTAATATTAGTAATGGTGTCGTTATTTCAGGCCAGTAAAATATTAAATATCCAATTTATTTCTTTTCATTTTAATAGTGAAATTAATTTTTTCATTGTAACAATGGGTAACTGATTACATTAAATATGTATTGCACTATTTTCATTTAATTAAAATAATTTCAGTACATATTTTCTTATTTTGGATGAAATTTTAACTATTATTTATTAGATATTAAAAAAGAGGATATAATTTTTATTAGAAAAAAATATATACCATAAGATAAAAATATTAACAAAAAATATTTACTCAAATTTTAACAAAAATACTGCTCAAATTTATTAAAAAACCATTTGAATTCTTTAAATGATCCTTTATGGCATTTATTGAAACTCTTAATAATGATATACATTTAATTTAAAAATTAATTTAAATATTAGAATATGCTTAAGTGATAGTTTTTGTTCAAAATACACTCAAGAGCCAAAACATTATGACCACCTGTCAATTATGAGTTGGCCCACCTTTGGCGCGCAACACAGTTTCAACCCGCCTTGGCATGGATACCACAAGTCCTTGGTAGATGGCCGGAGACAGATTGTACCAGATGTTTAAGCAACGGTCACGCAAATACGAGATATTGCGAATTGGGGGTCTTTGAACTCTGAGCTGCCGTCCCATGACATCCCAAATGTGTTCTATCGGATTGATATCCGGTGAGTTAGGCGGCCAGGACATTAACTGGAATTCAGCATCATGTTCCTGGAACCACTCCAACACAATTTTAGCCTTGTGACATGGGGCGTTGTCCTGTTGGAACATTCCATTTCCAGCTGGAAAAACAGAAGCCATGTAAGGGTGCAACTGGTCCGCGATGATGTTCAGATACCCTGTAGCATTCATGGTCTGCTCTAACACAACCACGGGTCCCAGAGACGCCCAAGAGAACGTCCCCCAAAGCATAATACCACCACCACCGGCCTGTGTATGACTTACTGTACATTGAGGGAGCAACTGTTCGCCTGGAAGACGGCGTATCCTGACACGGCCATCGGCGGGATGAATGACAAACCGTGATTCATCTGACCAGGCAACTCTCTCCCACTGATCCATGGACCAGTCGCGATGTTCCCGGGCCCAGCGCAGGCGCAGTTGGCGATGACGCTTGGTCAGCAAAGGCACACGAGTGGGACGTTTACTGCGTATCCCCATATCCAACAGTGTCCGCTGAACAGTGTGCTCCAATACTATTCTACTTGGCCCTGCATTGTATTGGGCTGTCAGCTGAGTCACTGGCTGGCTCCGGGTTTGCTTCACCAAGCGAGACAGTCTCCGACGACCTTTTTGTTTGATAGTGTGCGGACGTCCAACACCATGTCGTCTACTGCTGGTTTCCCCGTCATTCATCCACTTTGCATAAATACTAACAACTGTAGATCGCGAACAACCCACGAGTCATGCAGTTTCAGAAATACTTGTTCCGAGTCTTCGAGCCATTACAATCTGCCCTCTATCAAAGTCGCTTAGAGCCGCAGCCTTTCCCATCACAAGTGAAAGAATGGTTCTTCAGACTCTCCAGCAGCAGTTAAATACCACTTCCACCTGATCACGTGCCTTCCACGTCATCCAGGCGAGTTCATTGTAAAATGTAGGGGTGGTCAAAATGTTTTGGCTCTCGAGTGTATATTACTAGACTAATATCTATGAAATTTTGGATATACTGAAATAGAAAAGAATAATTCAAACGATGTGGATGTTAATTTAAAAATTGATGCTTCAAACGGTTTTAAATACCGTAACATCCAACGTATGACGTGCACCTATACTTTCAAGTTGCAGTTTTAAACTTTTAGAGATATTCGCCGTATAACGCGCACAATCTTTTTTTACGAATAAACCTGAAATGCAATTATGCAATTCTGTTACGTTTTGAAGACATTTATTCGAGGTATTATCCCAGACTTTTTTGATAAAAATAGTATACTTCTAGAGCTATAACTCTTTAAGTTCATAAGGTATGTAATTTTTTTTTAAATAAGTGGTATTTCGATCTATGTATTTTTTTTATGCCTATCTTTTTTTTTTAAAAAAAGAGCTATTATTTTTATATCCGGCGAATAACACGCATTCGTAAATTTCGATCTTATTTTTTGTGTTAAACATACGCGTTATACTCTTAATCATACGGTATGTATTTGAACAAACATTTTTATATTTGATTTAAAGTTTAAAAAATATAATTTTTAAATGTCATCGACAATTTAATTCAAAGTTTTTATTCTAATTACTTAACCAGCAAATATTTTGATGGAATTTATTGTTGAAGATGGAGGAAATAAACCTAAACTCTATTTGTACTGTTGCAAGAGTTCTCTGTAATAAAAAGTGACAAATTTAGTCGGAAAGTGTTTAAAAAAATTTTGTTTTTCCCCGAACCATTCCATTACTCAACAAATAATAAATTTCTTAACAGAACATGAAATCAAATTGAAGTCTGGTTTAATTAACGTCGGGATGTATTTCTTTGGAGTTCTGTTTATTTTTAGATCTCCACCCTAACCGCCAACAGTCCGTTCCGGTTCCAGGGTTTCGACAGGGAGATATCGACGTACTATCGACGTGTGGTGTCTACTGTTCTGACAGTGCGAGCCGGCGGATGTCATGCACTTGTCACAGATCGTCTGCTCCCTCCCCCCTCAACAAGTGTTATGTCCCATTTTTTTTCTCTTCGACGGACATTTAAACATTTTTTCTCCACTTTCAACATTTAGTTTTATTTTTCTGACGATGTTTTTTCAACACTTTTGACTTTTGGATAGATTTGAGATGGTTCGTATTTAAATTGTTTATTTTTAAGACTATAAGAGAAAGAATTGTTGGAAGTACTGTCGTATGGTTTTTTTTTTGAAAATGTTGCGGTCGATAAAAGTTTTAATAATTTGTGCTAAAATATACGGGGTGTCCGAAAAGTGTGTGTGTGTGTGTGTGTGTGTGTGTGTGTGTGTGTGTGTGTGTGTGTGTGGTGTGTATAGGTACTCCTTTAAACTTTAATTTCAAATAAGCAAAAAAAGATTTATATTCACTTACGTTTTTTATGTTTTATAAAGAAAATACCAAGGTGTTTTGCAATGCTTTATTGCATGATTTCTCAACATGCGTTTGCTAGGGTGGTCAGATTTTGTTTTTTAGCAATACGCTACCTATGGTCATAAATCTTTAACACCACTTATAAAATGGGGAGCTTAAAGGTGGACTTTGTCTATATGCAATCCAGAATGAACGCTGTACATGCCTTACAGATTTAAATTCAATAAACCATGCTACAACTTGCGCTTTTTCTTTCAGTGAAGCCATTTTGAAACGAGAATGTTACAAAATGTGGATGCTGCAACGTCTGGTTTACATTCAATTAAACAGATACTTTTATCTTCATTGAACGTAAGAAACCCCAAAGAGAAAATTTTTGTTTATTTTTAATTATGTTGAAAGTGTGTGATCATACTTTTCAGGCACCCCACACTTTGTTATAAATGTATTTATAACGGTATAAATACATATTAAATATGTATTAAATACATATTGTATTAAATACATATTAAATACATAAATAAATAAATGTATTTTGTTTTTAACAATACGCTACCTATGGTCATAAATCCTTTAACACTACTTATAAAATGGGGAGCTTGAAGGTGGACTTTGTCTATATGCAATCCAGAATTATTGTACAACTTTATTCAAAGAAAACTATAAAATAGGAATGGCTGTAAGAGTAGGATATTGCATAAACTAAAAAAAAAATTTTTTTTTCTAAAAATACAATATTTTAAACCAATTTTCAAAAATTGAATGCCACCCGTAGGTTTGAAATTTGATTAAAGAAAATGGGTTCCTCAAATAAAAGCGAAACTATTTTATTGGAGTGGAATTCTTTATAATTTTTTCTACAAAAAAAAGTATTATTTAAAATTTAAAAAAGTTTTAAGGAATAAAAAAAATAAAAATTTTTAAAATTAAAAATTGAATGAAAAAAAAACATACAATTAATTTTAAAACGGTAGAAGAATATTTGACGGCAACGATGTAGTTTCCTGATTTAGTTGATGACTAAGTTGTAATTGAGGCATTGATTGATTGAGGCCATATTTTTAAGTATTTGACTAAAAAATTTTAAAAACAAAATTTTCCTTTTAACAATTTCTTTTTTCATTCATTATTGGCGCGAATAATTTGAACTGATTCCATTATCTTTTTTTAAAATAACAAGGAATTTATGTGGTCTTTGTTCTTGATGTATTTCTGATTGAATTTCGTAAGTAATTTCCAACCCGTTCTTTTGGTTTTTCATTAAGGAAAAAATATATATTGTAGAGACTTTTCTCTCTCCGCCCTTACAATAGGAGTAGCTAATATGACACAAAACACCAGGAAATAACTACACATACAAATTATCAAGTCACTGATTTTTACCAAACTAACTCTCTACTCAAGTTACGAGGAAGATCAGCAAATACTTATACAGTGTTCCAGAAATAGCACCCACAGCTAGAAAAGCGCATAAAAAATGCCCATAGAACCGTGCCTGTACTATACGCAATTTACGAAAAAATTACTAAAAACGAAGTATAATGTAGCAAGGAAAAAACTCAGTACTGGATACATCAACTACAGTATTTGAAAATCTTTAAAAAGGCAAATCTTAAAAGTGTCCGCCGTGCATAGGTCCATTGTGCCGGATAATTGCCCACACTCAGTCGCGGAGTGTCCACTGAAATACAAGCAGCAAGCAGACGAGCAGCTACGTATGTTTGAGTAATAATTACGTCTCAATACACCAATTCTTGGAGAAAATTTCCCCGTAAAGAAAAAAAATCCAGTGGTATGAGATCTGGTGATCCCGGGGATCATAGAACCGTACCCACATATCGTAAATCCAGCCAATCGTATCGTATATCCATCCAATCCCGTAGAGGAGCACAGACATACGCAATACTCCATCATGAACCATCATTTAATCGTCATCATTTATCATATTTTTCTCGTAAGCCATGGATTGGACAGATTCAGTTCTTTAGGATTTATATACACCCAAAGAGGAATCTGGATGGGCAGTGTTTGGACGTTATTTTTGGGACATCCTGTAAAATTAATCAAAGGTTATCTTATTTGAAATATTTTCAGATACTCAGAACTATAGCTACCACTAAATGACATAAGGTTCACAGATTACGATGATGTCTTGAATCTGACGTTCAATGAGACTTATCCAAGAAATTTCTAAAATGAAATTCAATTTCAAAGCCATTAAGTGCCTGGGTCTTAGACAATGATGCACTAGCTAGTCGCTAAATCTAATTCTGAAACTGTAAGTGGAAATTTCCACAATGCTTCTTCTCAACTATCGGCTATTTATTTCCATACTCATCTGTTTGTAAGACAAATTTATATCTTAAAACCAATCTGCATAATGCGTTTCTACTCTAAGTATGGGTCAATAAACTATAAGAAAAACTTAAAAGAATATTACCCTATGTTAGATGCTAATTCAACAGAGAGCAATGGGATCTCTCGGCGCCTTTTTACTAATCCTGTAGGAGAACTATTTATGACAAATTGTTTCATTTGAGAACCTCTTTTAGTAAGGGAAGCGTAATTTGTGTAAATCACAGAACTGCTCTTTAAATTTAAGTGAATTGAGTTCGTAAAAAAAAAAAGATAGAAATTAGACGTGTTGCTGTTAGTTTAAGTTAGTTTTTTACATTTTAATCGTTAGCTTATCAGGGGCTGAGTAGTAGTGTATCACGCTTCCACGTCACGGGTCTGGGGCTCAAATTCCGGGAGGTGCAAGGTCGACTCAGCCTTTCATCCCTTCATTGGGTCGATAAATGCGTACCAAGCTTGCTTGGGAACCGAACGCTGAGGGTTTCGCGTCAGACTGAACACTTGACCGAAACATCTGCACGTGCACCCCAGCGCTTAAGGTAGCATAAACTGAAACAGGCACAGTAGGCCATAGTCTTCATGGGCTGTTGCGCCACTGAGTTAGTTTGGTTCAGTATTCAGAAAAAGGGATTAAGAACTTAGTGCATGAGTTCAAGGAATCAAGCTGAGTATTTGCATTTTATGATAAGTACTTTTTCATTACAAGTATATACTTGAAGTTGATTCATCCCTCCCCCCGCCATCAGCTGAAGTAATAGTTGATAGTAATTGAAAGATTTAGAAATAAAAGTTTTGATTTTTAGTAATTGCGATTCCTTATATAAACTCTTACACCATCGTAAGTGGAGGCTACCTTCAAGGGAACCTCACGAGATAGCCCCTTAGAATGTCTACCATTGATGCATGGATATTGTGAAAATTTTTCATATTTCAACTTACAACTGATTCTTTTTTCGTTTTTTCAACTGATTCTCGAAATGCGATGTCGGAAATAATTTTCCGACATCGCATTTGATTGAAGAACCTCTTTCGGCAAAGGGACCACGATTTGATTAAATTAACATTACTATTTAAAGTCAAATGAGTTAAGTTGACGAAAGAAAAAATGAAGCTAACCATTGAAAGTGTTCTAGTTAGAATATAGAAGAATTTATATTTGAATATTCGAAGTTCCTGAAGAAAGGAGTAAAAGACCGGAGTGGATATTATTGAATACATCCGAGTATTTTTAGTTACTTATAAGAAGACATTTTTTATTATAGCTATTTAAATTAGTTTCAAACTGACGTGCTTTACTTAAACTTATACAAGTGGCTGTTGAGATTTAATTGAAAGAATAAAAAAAATATTATTGTTAGTTTTGAAATGGTTTTTCCTGCAGTAAACCTCACACAAACGTAAGCAAAAGTTCCCCATGAACTTCGTCGTTGAAACGTGACTATTTAAAAACAAATAATATAAAAACTTTTTCTTGAGTAAATTCCTACTTCGTTAGAAAAACTTACTGGCACCATCTGTTGCAAAAAAATTTAATTCCGTCAAAAATAATGCAAAATAAATTAAAAATTAAAAAAATAACATTTAATTCATGAATTAATATTTGAAATAACTGTATTAACATCAAGTGTCATCTACTACAAGTTTAAAAAATGTATTTAAACTTGAGTGGATGAATAAAAAGTATTTTATGTACGATTAAAAATTCGAACAAGATATATATAAGGAGACAGTGAATTCTCTAATAGTAGGAATTGAATAATCTTTCGATCACCTCATGATATAGTTCTAAATACAAATCAAATCAAAGATAAGAATTACGTTAATCAATTTCCAATTAATACTACTGAAACTGAGGTATGTAGCCAGTGATCCACTAACGAAACCCCAAACGATTTTAATTATACAAGGGGTGCTTAGTCCAGAAGAGCAAGGTCTCCTGTGACATAAAATAAATCCAAGACACGATCTCCGAACTATTACTACTGAATGACCACAAGACCAAGATCACGGCGAAGGAAAGAGGCAGTTATTACAGCTCAGTCCAGTGATTCACCTCCCTCCCAGAGGCAGCAAATGGGCCCAACGTGAGGGCAACACCTCCCTGTAATGGCGTCATGGACAGGTGCTTCCCTCCTCCTCCCTCTTCAGTAACGGTAAACAACTTATTCGGGGGTTGGCGCCCCCCTCTAACGACTCCGGGACAAGCCAAATAGCGCGTCTAAAGGAGGATTCAATTTAGCTCTAAGCACCCCTCGTGGACGCAGGAGGAGCCACCAAATGACGATGGGATGGCCATCCCGCTGGCCTCCCTCAAGATTTACTATGAATGTCGTTTGCTCCAATGAAAGGGAAGGTTGGTTGGTTCTTAGAGACCAGAAATGTATCGTTTGGAGATGTATAAAGATTCATAAGCATTGCATTAATTGTTATAAGATGCAAATCTTTGAACTAAAGATGTTATTGAATAATAGGTAGGAAAAGAATAGGAATAGTTTGTTTGTAATGAAATACCTTTGTTTATATTTTGTAAGAGGAAAATAGCTATTATGTGCGTTGTTTCTTTTGATACGGGTGGGGGAGGTAGTTTCATTGGGTTTTTATATAGCATCTATTATCATTACATTTTACTGGGTTATTAATGATTAATATATATAACTTAAAAGTTAACATTAATTTCATCCATTTTTTCCCACAGTATTTTTATTACAAATTTTACATGTTTTTTTCTGAAAAATACTTAAAAGGTAAAGTTTTTATCAGTATTTTTCAAACGTAACACATTTAGGTTTGTGATGGTACAAGGAAACAAAAAGAAACGATAAATATATATTTTGCTATACAGTTTGTATTTTTACTCTTATCACTCGACGATAAATTAAGATTTTCTTCAAATGTATTATATTTAAATTATATGTCTGTCTTTTTTCTAATATAAAAATATTAACTGTTTTTAAAATCTTTAAAAAATTGTATTAATTTATGAATATATATTACAATCTTATTCTAATGGTGCTTTTATTGGTATGGTTAAATTATTTCTTTCGAGTTATGGGTTCAATTTCTGTGTGTATGGGGATGTTAATAGAGTAGCTCAAAATCATCCCGTTGTCACAGCGTGGAAGTTTGGAGAAAAGATTAAGCTTAAATTTCGTCCTCGTCAATTGACATAAGGATTAAAATTACGAGGTCCCGTCACCAATAGTGCTCATCTAGCTTCAAAATGCTACGTCAATCAATCAATAGTAACTTTCTAAAAAAATATTAATGATGGGTAATTGTATCCTATTTAACGGAACTGTTACACAAAATTCTTAATACTTTTGAATCTTAATTGTTTCAACTCATTTCCGTGTGTTATAGCTCTAGCGTTTCTAGTTCTTATATATGTGTTCTCAAAATAGTTCGGGTTAATAGTCAAAATTAGCAAGTTGTAGATAGTTGTGATAAAATGCACCAAACACTTGAAATAATTACACAAAAATAGCAATATGTATGAATTTATATGTATGAAGTAATTTATTAATAATTATAGGAAAATATTAAATTATTAGTTCTCTTTGTAGCTGAGAGTAGTGAAAAGTATTCTTAAAAATATTTTTCAATGTGGGTTTTTAACAATAAGTGTTTACGTCGCATTAAAGAAATTTACTAAAAAAGTTTAAAGAATAATTAAAACAATAAAAAAATATTTTTAAAGTTCGGAAATGTTTAAAATTTTATTTTTAACTCCGAAAAATGTCACAAAGTTTCTCTTAAAATTTTGAAAAAAAAAAAAATTCTCTGAATAAAAAACATAAAAAAAATGAACTAATGATTATATATTCCTTCAATCAGGAAAGCATGATTGACATTTATAAGCACGAATTAAGAAGTTCACGTATCAATACTCTAACATTCCTAAGAACACTTATTTTATTTTTAAATATACATAAAGCACGAAAATTGGCTGTTCTATTTAACAGTTCCTTTATCCACGTCAGTTTTTAAGTAAATTTGAAAATTTCGATTTCATAAACAATCTTTAAACAAATGTTTTAGTCTATTTTTATCATTAAAATATTTTAAAACTTAATTACGCATATTTATACATTTAGATTTGCATACACACGCGTTTTATTATTACACTAAAGCTGCCTAGTTTCCATCTAGGCCAAAGAGAGAAGATATTATCGGTCAACGGTCAGAGAAGGGGGTGGAGTGGGTGAGGGTCAGTGGCGACAGGTGTCTCCTAAGTGAAGGGTGATTTCCTGGAAAAGGGCTTCGATACTTAGGACAAACCCCTCTCACCAGATGGCGTTCGGTTCCCGATCAATTAAACTCGGATCAAAGAAAATCGCACACGGAAAAGTAGATCAACTCTCGCCTAATGAAATCTCCGCACACTCTATTAGACACACCGGATTGCTTAGAGATAGAAAGCCCACTTTTGTTACAAACGGTAAACAAAGTAATTTTTAGGTGCTAAAATGTATTTAATCGCTTAGATCAGTGGTCCCTACGGACCTCCAGGAGTCCCCGATATTATTCAAGTGGTCCGTGGAAAATTAAAAATGATTTGGGGATCCCTGAACAATGTGCGAGGTTTAATATAAAATAAAAAAAAGTTTTGATCCATTTTTGTTGAAATACCAATAATTTACTTCGATATTTTTGACTGGATATTGAACTTTTTTGCATGGTGGACTAGCTCAGATCCCAAACACAGATGAATCCATACTAATGCAGGAGCATCTTATTGAAATATCCACAAATGAGTAATTTAAACCAATGTTTAAACAAGGATACCACAAATTTTGATTACAAAAACAGATCCCAGTTTTATATCCTGCATTAGGGGCTATTGTGTGCATTAATTATTGACTATTTTTTCTTCTTCCAATTTCGTAGAACGTGAATTCAATGACGTTAAAAACCTCATAAAAAACAATTTTATAATAAAAAGTTTTTTTAATGTACTAATTTTCATGCATTGTCATCCACTTCTGAGCTATGGTCCAAACTTCAAGTCTCTAGCTCCCGGGAAGTTAGTTCCCGGAAAATTCCACCCGGAAAGACATACAAGAATGAGAGTTAATAAAAACATGGTAAAATAAAAAGAAACAGACTAAAAACTAGCGATCGTGGGGGGTTTGCGGTTGCTACTCACAAATATTGAGACGGACATAAATACATTCATACAACATCTCATCAAGTTCATCCAAGTCATTAATTTAAAAAAAAATTTTTTAAGCAAAAGCTATAATTTTAATAAATAATTCTTCAACAAAATGTTTTTTTTTAATTTGTTATTTTTATATTATGCATTTATTTAGCTTTTTCACTTGGGGTTCCTTAGGAAAGAGGATTCACGTGGACAAGTTTTGACTATAAAGAGGAGTCCGTGGGCAAGTTTTAACAAAAAAAAAGGAGTCTGTGTTAAAAAAGTTTGGGAAAAGAAGTAGGCTTAGATTAACTTTAGAGACCTAAAGCGAAGCGTATAAATAAATAGCGTATAAATAAATAATTTATTGATACTGAGTGTCACTTGAAATAGAATATACAAATAAAATTGGGGTAAAAATGTTTTTACCAGAAAAAATTATTTAAATAAAATATTTTGGCAAAATTTGAAGAAAGACTGATGTATTTTCAAAATATTCTCCCTGTGTGAAAAATGCTTCTATATTCATATTATTTTGTCTATTATGTAGCTAGGAATTCTATATTAGGGTTGAACAAAAAGTTGTGAAAAATTCGAATTATTTTAAGAGTTACAAACAATTGAAATGATAACGAGTTTTTTTTTGTTAAATTTTCTCTACTCTGATGTAAAAAAATATAGGGATTAACCCATTTCTAAATCATGTATTTTAAAAATTTAAGTTCATCCCGTGTAGAAAATATTAACTATATATAGGCATAATATTATTATAGAATTATTTTTCATAAAGAGAGAAATGTTTTAAAATGTTTGTCATTCATCCATCAGTTTTTTCAAAAAAATTGCATTAAAATAATTTTGTTATAGTAATAATATTCGTAAAACAATTTCATATGCATATTCTAACTTAACTGACACTAAATATCAAAAGATTATCCCTTTATACTCGTTTTCAATATTACGCGCTTTAAATTGCAGTCAAGTAATCTTTAACATTTTTGAAAGGACATCAGGATTCAATTATAAGTTTGTTGGCACAGATTTTATTGTATTTTTAGTAGAGTCCATAGTAAAATTTTCTTATTTACACTTTTTTCTATAAATAAAATTCATACAAAAAGAGAAGGGGGAATAAATTTTGAAGTAAAAATAAGCAATTCTTGTATACAGGGAAACTCTCATTAATATGGCCCCCACTAAACCAGATGTCACTTTTAATAGTTAATTTACAAATTATAGGGATAAATGCAAAACCGATATATTCCTTGTAGTTTTTTGATCAATAACATTAAAAATATACGTAGTAGGATTCAAGTTCCGGGACTGAGTCTATAACGTGAAAATTTTTTGTAGTAGAACGACTAGGATAACGTCTCTGTTTTACTGCATCCTTCCCCTTTTCCAAAAGTGATTTGTACCAAATCACGGGGTCGGTGGCTCGCCACGATGTCGTACTTTGTGGGCGGATGTATTTAGTACCCGGTGTTTGATAGAAATAGCATTGGCAGAGAATGATTATCAGATATTTTGTTCGCTTGGGAAAGAGTGCTACGGGGGCTTAATCTCGGCTGTTGACAAAGATTCTTCTCTACTTGGCATAATCGTTACTGGATGCGAGAAATGGGCGTTTGCGCGTCATATAAAAAATGAGAGCATCGGCAACTTGGAAATCACTACAATCTCCACACAAACAGAAACTACGCCAAGATCGCTCCAAATAGAAGGAGAGGAATGAAAGGAATGGAAGGAGAATTCCCGCTAGAGGGGTTTTTCGATATACATTGCATTGTGTATCGGGAATTTCTCTTAAGGGACGCATTCAAAAAAATAATTAGCTATATGCAGACAACTTGTATCATTGGCGTGCGTGAATCCAAAAGAAAAGACCAAAATTGGGGGCTGAGCAATCATTTTGCACGCTGATCCCTCCTTGTTCCTGATTTTTCCTAAAATCGAAAACAACTGTTTTGCCACATCTTCCTTACTCCCCTGATCTTACTCCCGGGCACTTCAGCCTATTTCCTTAACCGGCACGTAGATCGCAGTGTTGTAAATTTCAATCTGTAGATGAAGTTAAAAGTTCGTCACAGGCTGAATTAAAATTTTGGTTAAGAATGGGTTCCAGAAATGCTTCGACGATCTTTACAAGTGATGGCAAAAATTTGTTGTTGCTCAAAGGTCTTATTTCGAAGAAGAATGTGTTTCAGCAGTTTATAATTCGTACTATTTATTCAGTTATAGGCTCACTCCAGGAACTTCTGAATCATACCTCTTAAAAGAATGAAGATGAGTAAATTCCTAGTAGAAATTTGCAAGAATATTTTCATTTTGAATTGAACCGCTCGGAGCTTATTAATTAGCACTTCTTTTGGAATCAATCATTTGCAAAAATATAAATTTTGAATTTTTTTGTTTTTAATTTGAAAACAAATACGTTTCTTTAAAGTCTGCAATTTTTCATTCAAATAGTTACTAAAAATAAAATGTTTATTACTTTTTAGTTGTCTTAAACGTGTAAATTATTTGAATTGCTTACGAACAAAAGACTAAATTGCATTGTGCACTGTTATCTGTTAGTCAAATGTACTTGTAAAACAGAAAACTTGAGCAGATGTTAATAGATGTTAGATGTTATTGAGTTTTTTAAAACCTGGAATAAATCCCTGTTATAAATTTACATCCGATGTCTTTTTAGGCTAATTAGAAAAAAGAGATAATTACATGCATTTTGAAAAAATGTACATGAATCGGATTTGAAGAATCGTCATAGTAATATTTTCTACTGGCAAGATTTTAAAAATTCACCCGTGCGAAGAATGGATATACCAGTTAGTTGGATATAATTTTAATTATGTTTAAAAAAAATTGAGAAATTTTATATTATTGTATTTGTGGTGTTATTTTTCTTTTAAGAAAATTTTCTTCTTAAGAAATTATACAACAGAAAATGTAATCAGCTGTTAGAAATAACATTAAAAATCAAAACCCTTAATTTTATCCATGTACAATGACTCAAAGAAACCTTCACACAATAGCGATAATTTATAGCGTAAAATATTTAACCGTAAAATTCCCTACAAAACCGAACTCTTTCTTGATTAATTCTCGTATTCTGTCTTCTCCGATTAAATTAAACCGGACAACAGAAACAACTCAGAAAACGAAGGGGGGATATTTCAATCCTGTCAGGAGCAATTTGGGGAACTCCTTTGTGCGATTCGGCACACTCAAACCCTTCTCAATCACCACAAACCCCCAGCAACAAACACTTCTATCTCAACTGATTCATTCTCCTCTAGAAAACAAACCGCGCGTTCTTTTTTTCTCCTCTTTACTCAAATCCAAAAAGACAATGGAAATTATTTTTCCCTCCCAAACAAACCAAAAGACACGAAAGATTCTCGTGAAAACGAAACTAAAAAAGCATGGGGAAAAAACGTGTAAGAAAGAAATAAAGAAAAGGAGAAAATCAAGACCAGGTTTCGCGCTCACCTTTTGCATAGGAGTGAGTGAGGGGTGGAGAAAGGGGGTCCTTCCACCCTGCCCCCACAAAACGCGTGGATTGATCGCACCCAGAGAAAGCTTAACGAGCAAAATTAATTAACAGAGTGGCTCCTGAGGGCGAGCCTATTAAGAGATCCAGGGCAATTATTGGGCGCGCCATAAAAATTCATTCGCTTCTCTTCCCTCCCCCCCAAGAACGCTTAGTGTTAATAAACTTTACTCTTTTGCTTTACGACACCTTTTGTGTGTCGCTCTACTTTCATTCGTTCTCTTTCCACCCCTACTCCTCTACTGACACCCTTTCGTTTGAATAATTAATGTTGTTTTGGCCGGGTTGTGTTGTTTTTATTTTTATGGAAATGTAGTGATTTTCATTTTTTCGTTTGGTGTCTCGGGAATTTTCTTTTAAACGGCAGATACGCGTTGCGTATCAGAAAGGTTCAAAAAACGGTATTTAGTACTACATATCGTGTAGTTAAATATGGTTACTGCACGGTTGTTTTTTAACGATGCAGTTAAGGAATTCTGCATTTAGTGTTTTTGTTTTATTCGAATATAAATCTTATAAACTTTAAGGTTTTTCTCGTTTATTGTTAAAAGATAGGACGCAAATTCGGAATATTTTTCCAGATATAAAAATTCATAATTAATATATTCTAACTTCGCTGCCCTGTAGAGAATCACTTATTTTATCATATTGTTCATTTTTATCAGAGTTGAGACATTTTTTCTGTTACATAATGTGTTTCGCATTTTTCTCCTATATCATATTGTTAAATGAACTATCTCTTTACATGTTAAAAGGAAAAAAATAATTATTCAGGGGATATTTTTAAATTTTGTAAGCGCTATATTATATATTAAAGTATAAATTACAATGTTGCAAATTTTCGTGAAAATTGAGACATTTTTCTGTTTGAAAATGGAGCACACAATGGCTCTTGCACATTTGACGAAAACAGCGTTAATATCAAATGAAGAGCTTTTTATTTAAAGAATTGTGAGCACTTAACAAGATGAACAAGAATAACCTCAATCAGAAAATTTGATCTATGTAAATTCGCAGAGGAGGAATTTACATAAAATCAGAATTTTTGATGTAAATTAAATTGTAAATTTTACTACAAATCTCTGTAGGTACTCTATTTTTGGAGTTTCTTAGTCTCATTGCAATGTAATTTCGTGGTATTTCTTTACAACAAAAAGATCAGTGCCATCTCTTTCCGAGGACGTTTTAAGACATGGGCCAACTGGGTCGGGGGGGGGGAGGCACTGTAAAATTTTTCTTCATGCGCTATTTCTCAGAAGTGTTAAAAATATATTGTATCTAAAGGTATATAATAGCAATATTAATCAATAGAATTAAATTAATCTAATTAAACATAATCAATACAATTAAATTAATCAACAGAATTATACATTAATCAAATCAATTATTGGAATAAAATTAATAAAATTATATATTATTATTAGATTTAAATTAATCAAATTATATATACTTAATAGATTTAACTTAATCAATAAAATTATATTAATCAAACCAATCAATTATATTAATCAAATTATATAATTAATAGAATTTAAACTAATTAAATTCATACATGAAATTTAATTAAATTGATAATTAAATTAAGTTAATTAATAATCAATTAGAAATAAATTAATCAATTTCAAACCAAGTAAGATAAATTTATAAATAAGAACAAATACATACATAAAACGAAAAAAATTTATCATTTATCGCTATATCGCAACATGAAATATCATACATTCTACACCGCTTTCAGTTATGTTTTTGAAGAAATATAAGTCTATTAACGAGTATTTATAGATAGAGGCCGCTTTGCATTTTCCCCTCGCTCGGGTTTCGCATACATCTGTAAATCCCGTTTCTCTGCTTCCCTATGCCAAATACTGTGAAGCACAACTTTCGTCTGTACACCAGCGTTTTCGTACTATGTTTCATCAACATTTTTTAGAAAAAATAGTTATCAAATAATTTAATTGCATTGAAAAATTAATTGTATAACAATTTTACTGTATAATTTTTTTATACCAATAATTCAAGCCCTGAAGATAATAATAAATACATTGGAAATCTGATTTTTGTGAAGGTGATTTTCCGTTCGATGCCATTACCTCAGCAAAATGAAAAATGTCTGTCATATTTATTCGATTTTGTGTGTGCATGTCTGTGTTTCATTTCGCCGAATAATTAACAAAAGAAAATAAGAATGTCCAAATAATTTTACCTATGATATTTTTCCGAAAATATCGACCATTCGAACTAATAGTGTAATTAAAGATGTATGATGACTAACTTATTTATAATGTTATTAAAATTAAAGTTCAGGTGGTTTATTAATAAATCTATGTTTTGAATATCAGAATTGATGGAATAAAATATTTTAAATAGAAATAAATATTTCGGAATTAAACTTCAACATATATTTCCTCTTTTTGAAAAATTTATTTCCGCAGAGATAGAATTTTAAGACTATCTTTTTAAGTACGAGATTTCTTAATGGATAATTTATCATTTCCTCAATGTATACTTTTAAAAATGGTTTGAAGTAATTTTAACTTCTCTTTTGTTTATATTCTTTTTTTTTGTATTTCTGAATATTTTTGCAGTTTAATCTGGCAATATGATTCAATGCTAAGATTCTTCATGTTAAAAGTAAAATTGATATTTTTCACTTAATTAAAATTTAAAATGCCTTTTTTTAAAAAAAAAAATCAAACTGATACTAATGGGGAAAATATTTACGATGTTGAGTTCGGATGCATTATTTTAAAAGTATAACTTTTTGTTTCTTTGAAAATTGAATTCTTATACATTAGGGTAAATTGCGGCTATAAGGGAAATATTTATTATTAATCGGGATCTACTTATGCGGAAAAGATGTTCTATGGTATGGAGATTAGAAGAAAAATAATTATATATATAAAAGAAATACTTTCAAAATTTTTAATATTGCCACAAAGAGGTTGAAATTTCAAAAAATGGAAAATGACTTTCTTTTTGTTATGGTTTTAGACACAAAATAATTTCTGACTGCAATAAAAATGACCAAAAGCGATGATTATTAATAAGTGAACACTGAGTGGTGAATAGAATAATATACTTTGTATCATTTCATAATCGGCTGAGTGGCGTAGTTGGTTTGTCACTGGCCTTGTATGCCTAAGGTTGCGGGTTCAATCCTGGCCCACAAGTAGGTGAATTTTTCTGACGACAGCAGCGTCTATGTCGTATGATTATGCGGCATGTAAAAGATCCCTTTCGTGATTTCCGCAAAATTAAACACCTTAAGTATGGTTTCGCATGGTCAGAGCTTAGTTGTTTCCCTGGGCTTCAAAATTACTTGCGGTGATTGGTTTTCCACCACTATGGTGCCGCACTAAAATAAAATACCAGCTTCTGGGGGAATGTACTAGGTCTGTAACGGTAAAACACCAATCCGAAAACAATACTAAAACACATTTTGTTACCTCAGCTATTTCTCCCTGAACCATCGAAACGGTTCGATTCAAGCTTTTTCCGTCTTCCATTTTATCGAACACTGTAATTTCGACAATAGGTTTTTTTAAAATTTAATACAAAGAAGCTGTTAAATGTACCTGATGTTTTTTTCTTGTAACTATTTAATAGGTGTCCTCGTAACGCAATAGATGTTAAAAATCACTAAAATACCTGCTTTTCTTAAACAAAAAAATTTATTTTACTTTTTACCGTAAGAGCTCAAAATATCTAAAACTCATTCTGCTTGTGGCAGTAATTAAGATAAAAATTAAATTTTTATTTAATTTTTTCGTTCATTAATATACCGGAAAATACATTTTCCGCGTGGGTAGGTTTTGAAATTCTGAAAATAATTTTTTGATCCATCCTGTTATACGTAAGAAAATACGTCTTAAGGCGATAAATTTTAACATAAAAATGGGTTATTTAAAATCTATTTGGATTGTAGAAGCATATTTTATCAATACTATTGTTTACTTAGATCAGCGATTCTCAACCTTTTTTTTTTGTTGTGGTACACTTTTAATAATCTCAAAACTTGACGGCACACTAACAATAAAATAAGTTCAAAAGAATTTTACTTATCTACAATACACTATGTAAAATAGTATACGACAATTTTCTATGTTGAATAAAATAATATGTATGGCAAAGAGAACAAATTGTTTATTGAGTAATTAATTAATTAATTATAACAATACATTTAATGCGAAACTTGAGCTTGATGATTTTTGATAATTTCGTTTATATCTGCATTTAAAAGTCTCGATCATTTTTTCCTTTCGTTAATGCTGATAATTCGAATTCACGCAAATAAGATGTAGAAAATTGTAGCACTATTTTCAAAGCTTTTTCGGCTATTACGAGATAATCGTCTGTAATTTTAATCCGAAATGAATTACTTGACTCTTCCAAATGTTTTGAAATTAAATCTCGACTTATAACAGAGTGAAATTAATTTTTCCTCTTCATTCAAAGTTTATTTATATACAGGTGCATCCAATTATCACGAACTGATTGCGAAATCAATTAAATTTTTTATATTCATCTATCTCCGCAAGGATAAGTTAAATTAACCTTAGTTTATTTTTATAAAACGTCCGAATTATTCGATTCCAGATTTTACTTTCTTCTCAGAGTATTATTATGATTTTTAAAAAAATTGGCGGCACACAAAAATGCCTCGGCACAGAATGACTGACTTAGATCATTCTAAAAAACATCTAAACATTCAAAAAACTGAAGTTTAAAGGTCTAAAACAGCGATAATCTGCGGCCCACCGAGCCTTTTTAAGTGGCCCGGTCAGTGCTTATTGCTCTGCGATAATTCACTTATTTAAGAACAATATAATATAAATTTGGTGCCAAGAAATCAAATATATCAATTCAGCTTTTTGTTGTCAATGTCGTACAAGTGCGAATTGATATTTTGTTTCCTATTTGTAAAGATTACGGTTAGTGATAACAGACAACAGTGGAGTTGTGGCAGTTTTATGGGTGGAACTAAATTTTAACTATCTTTCATACCTTGTAAGAGCGAAAAATATCCGAAGAAAGTATATCGTTTCAAGATGATTGGGAGGCTGATTATTTTATAGTGAAAAACAAACATGGATCAGCAATTGTTTGATTTGTCACAAAGTAATGTATTTAAAAATACCAATAAAAGGGAATCAGTCAATGAGACTTTGTTTTCCTCGAAGATCTCTTTCAAGAGAAAATAAATAGGTTTTCGTGAATAATCTTTGCAACAGCAACAATATGTTTTATCAGTGGTAATGTCACAGAGGTAATAAAGGCATCTTATGAAGTTTGTTATGTTATTGGTAATCATATAAAACCACTTACTAATGCAGAAATTGTGAAGGTGTGTTTTTAAAATGCTTCTAATTCAGTGTTAGTGACAATAATAAAAATATAAAATAATTATAATTAAAAAAGGCAAACAGGAGTTAAAATATTTTGATCAATTTTCCGCATGCTAAACATCCCCCTTCCTTTATCCTCATGATGTGGCCCGCGTGAAATGGGTAACATATGTATGCGGAGGACCACCAGTAAACAGCTGACATATGTATGCGATCCAGCAGAAAAAAAGGTTGAGTGCCACTGGTCTAAAAAATTTGAAAATCCTTTTAAATTTTTAAAAATGTTATGCAGTATATATTAATTTATTTAAACTCCAATTACGATTTAATTTTTAGCAGCATTGATTAACAGACTACACAAAAGTACTAATTAAATTAATTGCTAATGAACCGAGAACTAAAACTTTCTCTCGAATGACAGACCGGATATAGTTCCTACATTTTTTCCGAACTGATCACTCAACGACCGAACCGCTTCTAATTTCTATGCAGTTCGATTTAACTACATCCGACGGATCATTTTTTTAAGATCACTCTTATCTCGATTATAAAATTCGGTGATTGGTCCCTGTCCCTTCAGAGTGTCCCCTTTCACGCCCCCTTCCTTTGTCTCTCTCACGAATCCAACAAAGAACAGAGAGAGAGAGAGAGAAAGACATAAAAAAAGTTAAAAGTTCTTTCTTGATCAGGCATCATTTGTTCCAATAAAGGTTTTTCTTGCGCTTATATGATTAATGACCGATGTTCTTGATTACCAACTAAGTACTAGACTTGGAAGTTTAAAATGTATGAAAAACCTTTATGTGTGAGTAGCAAAAATTATTCATTTTTTACATTAACTATGGGTTAGAGACAGCAAAACTTCACTCTTTTGTTCTTTTTTTTTCAGTTCCGTGTCCTTCTTAATTTTTTAGTCGAACGTATCGCCATTTTTTTCCATCCTTGCGTTCTATTCGGTATAAAATTACTTCTTTGTTTCACGGAGTTCAACCTCGTGCTAGAAATTAGCCTTTTTTTTCGTTATTATTCTTTTTCGCGTTTTTTTTTCTTTCTGTCTCTCGCTATTTTTCTTTCTGGAAGAATTTTTTCCCCCGTGCTATTTCCAAGCCACGTTTGAATATTCACGAAGTCATTAGTAATTAACTCCGCCGGATATTATTAATACGATCGCTCTGTCGAAGTCGCAATTATATTTGCTTTTTCCCCTGGTAGTAGAATAATTATAGGCTCCGAGAATCTTAACCGCCGTGATTATCACTTAAATTTGTTATTAACTTTAATGAAAACTCATCATTTTAGTTCTGCTCTGCCAGCTTCGAGTTTGATTTTTTCTCAACCCACTTCAGTTCTTCCCCCCCCCCCTTTCGAAATGATAGTATATAACATTTGTATTCTAATGTTTATTGGCATTTAATTTTTTTTTGGGACAGGGTTTATGTTTATTTACTTTATCTCCTTACTTAAGTAGCTGAATTTAAAATATTATTATTACCCTTGTGAGAGAAAATTAACATTTTAGTTATAATTGATAAATATTTTTTATTTTCGTTTTAAAACTTAGAATTTTAGAGCATTTGTTTCTTCAATGTTTATGTAAATACAAGCTGAGAATGACAACAAAATGTACATATTCTCCTGCGTTCATTTTAAAATTTTGTTCCTACCTAAATATTTTTAAAAAAGTATTGTTTTGAGTTTTTGGTATGCATACTAGTAATAAAAGCAGAATAAATAAATGCTACTATCATTTTATATCTAAAATATGCTCATTTCGAAATTTTTTAAAAATGTACTTCAAAACAGTATGAATAAGGAAAACATATTGACGTTAATTATTTAAGCATATCCAGGAACATTTTGGAATTTTACTGTCATGTCTTAAATTTTTTCTGTATTTTAAATACATTTTTGGACGTATTGAAGTTTAAAGGAGTTATATTATTTATTAAACTTTTTTAAAAATTGTACTATATTGTAATGACTTTAATATCGTTGATAGAAATTTAAGATGTGATTTATATGTTGTGAGCAATTCCTATATCATTCATTATTTAATATTTTGCACATATCAATATTTTATTTTCAATCTTCTTATTATTACTTAACTATTACTTTATTTTATGTTTATTAACTTCCTATTTAAGACATAAAGCATGATAGCGAGTTTAAAAATTCTTCTATTTTATGCGACCTTGGTCGCTGAGTGGATATGGTTAGAAACATTATGAAATATAGTGTTTAAACCCAATCGATAGATTGCAGATCGAGATTGATCCAATAAATTACGGTACTGTTGTATTTTTAATTAAAGGGACATGTATGATTTAGGCAAAAAATTTCAATTTAAGGATTTTCAAAATTTTTTGGTTGCCTCCTATGTGTGTATACTATGTAAAATAGATTTTGTGCTCAAAATTTTATAAAAAGCTAAGCATTTAATTTTTTAAGGAAAAACTTCAAATTTGTGAAATGATTTTAAAATGCTACTTCTCCTACAAAAATGTACTTACACTCACAAAATGTGATTTACAAGTACGCCAAATTATGCATAACAGAAGTTGGTACGGGTTATGCGATAACATGATTAATATTCGTACAATACTTCTTTTTATGAAAATGCTTGTTGAAAATTCTTTAAAAAATGTATAAGTTCTAAATTCAATTATTCTTTAAAAAATAAATATTGCTTTGAATCAAAAATGTATACCAACTTTTGCTACATGTACTATTAGCAATAGGCAAAAAAAAATTCAAAGCATTAGGCCCAATAGGAAAAAAAAGCCTTAGCATTTTAAATGAAGATAAACTAGTTATTTTATCTTTTTGAGATAAGTTTAAAGTTCTGTTTGCCATAGAGGTGTGAATAAAAACGAATGTAAAAGCTATCATAAATATGCGTTTTTTTTAAGTTTAGAGATTTCAAATTTTGTGAGATTATAGAAAAGTATATTAAGAATAATTTACGTTAAAAAAAATTAGATTTGATTTTTTGACCGATTTTTGTCAATTGATTCGTACTGAATTGTACCCTTAAACTGAATCTTACAGAAGTTGTTGTGTGAAAGTGGACCGGGGGGGGGGGACGGAGTTTAAAGGTTGGGTCAAAATTATGAGGCCTTTTTGCGAATAATATTAAAGAGAAAGGGGATCAATGCTCGACAAACATAAGCTAAGATTTTTTTTAATACTAAAATGTTGAAAGTTGTTTTAAAAATGTCCGAGCATTTATAAATTTTTTATTAGTATTTATATGATAAAAATCACAAAAGACCTAAAGATTATTTTTAATGTCTTAATTTGCTCGCTTGTTTTTTTATTTTATTAAATTTTGTCGTCATTATTTATTTATTTGGTTTGTATCTAGACTATTTAATGTTATTTATTCAAATGTCAATTTGAATGATTACTAATTGACTGATGATTGATTAATTAAGGTGTTAGTTATTGATAATTTTATATAGATATATTTATACTAAAATTCACAAAAAATATGACAGTTCACTTAAAATTCCGAATCTTATAAAATCTATTTGAACTTATTTCATTTAAATTCTTTTCCCTATTTATATAAAAAATTTAATATCAATGTAAAATATTTCGATATCCTAATATATTGGCTAATAATTATATAAGAATTATAATAATTGCAATATAAAAATAACTGTAAATAAAACTTGCATATTTTAGTAATTCATTTGATTTCTGTTCCAAGTAAATTAGAAAAGGAATCCTAAAATTTCAATACAAAATAGATTATTTTAAACTGTCACATGACTTAATTTAAATTCATGGAAGTACAAATGGACTCAATTCATGTGACATCATAGTCACATGATAATGATAAACACGTGTGTTTTAGCCAATCAGTTGAAAATCTCATGTGACGTCATAGTCAAACGATAAAAACAATCGTGTGTTTCCAGCTAATCAGTTCATGTGCTTCGTGGTTGAAAAATTTTCATCTTTACAGAAACTTTCTCATAAAAAAATACAAATTCGTCCCCATCAATAATGCACATAGGTAAATAAAAAATGCATTTTATTTTTAAAAAATATATATATAAAATAAGATTTTTTTTTAATTTTAAAATATTTTGAAGAAATTTATTTTTTTATAACATTTGAACATTTTTACCTAATTATAAAATTTCAAATTTTACCCAAGTCTTACAAATAGAACAACAAGTACATTTATTTTGATGTCTGCTTTGAATTCAATGGAGAACACGTGTTTGTCTTCATCATGTGACCGTCATGAATTGAACCCATTGTAAAAAAATTAAGTTAAAATCATGTGTGTGTACTCGTATTCTTTTGTTAAAACATAATGGACCAACGGCTGGGAAAAAATATCCGTATTGTTAGTCAATTTACTAACGTAGATTTTTTTTATGGTTGTTATACTTTGTTGGACATTATTGCATTAATTCTTTAAGGAAAACTTTCGCATATAATTTGAATTTGGACACGCGATATCGAGCGGGAAAAATAATGACAGTAGTTCATCTCCCTTATATGTGCAAATATTTAAACTCTAAATTAGATTTTCCGGTCGAACACGTCATGCAATAGAAATTAAAGAAATATTTCATATGGTTTTTCTTCAATAAATGAGTATAGATCAGCGATACTCAACCTGCGACTCACCGGGTCTTTTTATTTGACCCGGCCATGGCCCATTCCTGGGAAATTCTTTGTTAAAAAATCAAATATATCAATTTTGCTTTTTGCTGTCAATGTCGTATGGGTTCGAATTGAAATCCCCCCCCCGGAATATTGATAATAGACAACAATGAAGTAGCGACCATTTTATGAGTGGAACTAATTTTTAACTATCTTTCATATCTGGCAAACGAAAAATATTAGAAGAAAATAGAATGTTTCAAGACAATTGGGAAGTTGACTATTTTGTAGTGAAAAACAAACTTAGATCAGTAATTGTTTGGTTTGTCGCGAAAGAGTTGTATTTAAAAAATACCAATAAGCAGGAATCATTCAATGACATTTTCCCTCGAAGATCTCTTTCAAGAGGTGATAAATAGTATTTCTGAATAACCATTACAACAGCAAAAAAGTGTTTCGTTGGTGATAATGTCACAGCGGAAACAAAAGCACCCTTTGAAATTTATTATATTATTGGTTTTCATATGAAACTGCTTACTGATGCAGAAATTGTGAAAGAGTGATTCTTAAATGTTTCCAATTTAGAAAAGTTAAATGACAAAAATAAAAAATATAAAAAATAATAATTAAAAAAGCAAAATAGGAGTTTAAGACTTCGATCAATTTCCACATTTTAAACTTTCTATGTCATCTTGGTCTTAAAGCATATCTCCACCCCACCACCTCCATTAATTCTCATGTTGCGGTCCGAGTGAAATAGCTGATGTATGAATGCGGCCCGGTAGAAAAAAAGGTTTAAAACCCCTTGTATATATAAAACATGAGCATATTGTGCTTAGAATTACAGTGTAGATATGGAAAGTTGTTGAATTGCGCTTTGCATAATCCTACGAAAGAAATGAATAGTAAATAAATGGATTCCTTATAAAAAAAATTGAATCTTATAATGTACTTTATTTTACATGTTTTTCAAATTTAAAAAAAACTGTTACATATAAAAATACACTGTAGTATTTTGAATGTAACAATCGGTTAATAGAAAAGAATAATGTTAATTATAGCTCTAAATTGTTTACATTATTTAAGGAGGTATCTCAGACAGCAAGGATAGTTATGTGACTACTGTAGTTTTTTGGTCATGGTCATGCACACGTGACCGACTTTGTTTTTGACGAAGGTTCATGTCGTGTGTTCAATTTCTGATGCTACTTAAAACGCGCAGTGTAGAGGAAATGAAGCTAGTTAAATCTGTCGAAGATTAAAGTTCTTACATTGGCGTGATGTGGAATTTTGGAGAGGGGGATGTGTGCCAGCTCAGGTATTGTCCTTGTTACTTGATTATTTTTCGAAATTATAAGGTGCGTCGAAGTATCCTCCTTGATTCTTCACAGTACGATGATAATTAATCAAGGGCATTGAATGTATTCAAGAGAGAAAGAATTAAAACAGGTTTACTTTTAAAAGTTTTAAAAGTGCATTAACTTATCAGGAAATTAATATAATAAGTTACAGAAAATTCTGTTTTTAATTAATAATTTCTACAATACTACATTTAAAAGATTACATTTTCTTTTCTTTTTCAAGTGATAATAATCATGTTATGAAAAACAATTACACATTTTTAAGTATTTTTTTAAAGATATTCCGGAGTAATATCTCATTAAACTTTTATTTTATACTAAGGTATCCAAAAGGTCACGACAAATTTTTTTTAAAAAAAAAAATGGAGGTATGGGAATTTTTTTATTTTTAGATTTGTTTGGTGTATTTTAAGAAAAATAAGCTGAAATTAAGAAGAGAAAAAGGAATTATTATTAATAAAATGTGAAAAAATGGTGACAAATTTACAAAAAAATAGTATAAACACAGCCCATTCCGTACCAAAGGTTTATGAGCAAATTTTCAACTATTCAATTCGGATGTGTTGCTATGTTATTCATTTTCGAAATGACCTTCAGGATAAGAGATTTTAATTTTTACAAAAACTAGAGCCCTCTATCTTAGTTATTATATGAAATTGCTTGAAACAATAGTGAATATATTCACATAAGGGACTGTAAATATTGTAATAAAACAGTGATTGATACTTCTGAAGATTAAAGCAATTCTATTGTTATACATTAAATTTCTCTTTGTGTACCTGGCAGTTTTCAAAATGCGTATGCATAATCCAATGGTATATTCCTCGCTTTCTTCACTTAAGGTATCCGACTGGTTGCGACAACTTTTTTTTAAAAAAAGGAGGTATGGGGATTTTTTTTTGTTGTTGTTATTTTTAGATTTGTTTAGTGCATTTTAAGAAAAATGTGCTAAAATTAAGAAGAGAAAAATAAATTAATATTACTAAAATGGGAAAAAATAGGTAAAAATTGACAAAAAATAGCACAAACGCGGCCCATTCTGCACCAAAGGTTTATGAACAAATTTTCAATTTTTCAATCTAATCTGTTGCTATATTATTCAATTTTGAAAGGACCTTCAGGATAAGAGATATTTTCTTTTTTACAAAAACTAGAGCGCTTTATCTCGGTTACTATATGAAAATCCTTAAAAAGACAGTGATTATATTCACACAAGGGACTGTAAATTTTGTAATAAAACAGTGATTGATAAATCTGAAGGTTAAAACAATTCTACTATTATACAGAACTTACAGGAAAAAGTTCAGTTATGTTTAAAACATTTTTAGCAATTGCTGACCTCGTTTGATTATTTTCAAAAAATCACATTTCGAGTAAAACGCGTTTTAAAGTATGACATCTTGCTTAAAGTAATGGCATCTGCTTTGACTAAAACACTTGTAGTTTTCGTTCTAGTAAACGGAAAAAAATAACCTTGAAAATTTTATGAAGCTAATAAAATGGCCCATAAATTAAAATCATAAAAACATTTGTCCTTTTTTGGCAAAATTCACAGTTTTAGGGCAGTCGGATACCTTAAAGAAAGAATTCCAATTGATTTATTTTTGAGCACCATAAAGTCTGTGATAAGTTTTTGAGTCGACGGTCGGTTGGTTAGTTGGTGGTTAATGTCATGATAACCAGATATGTAGGATCGAGTCTCTTTTTGGAATTTCTAACTCCTCTCGGAATTGGTCTCTAATTTAAGAAAATGCTTTTCCGATTTGTTGGAAAGCTGGACCCCTGCATATACTCGTATTTTATCCGCAGTCATAGAATCCTGTTTTTCTTGTCCGTCTTTATAATCTATAAAATTATTGATAATGCTACTGTCATTGAATGTTTCGTCTTCATTCAAGTGCGTTGAGGGAAAGCAGTTGAACATGCATTGTCGAGAGACTGTATGGAACCAATGGACAGAGCATCTTGAAGTGTATATACGTACATTGATAGAAGACGCTACAATGGTGCCAATGCCATTGAAATATATATATAGCATAAAAAAAGATAGCACAAAACTAAAATCGCTTAAAAAAGGACTGCGCAAAAACAAGTTATTCTGTATATTCTAATTCACTATACACTCTATTTTAAAAAATTATTACTTTCTACGTTTTTCAAAATCAAATTAAGGTATCCCGACTACCCTATCCCTGAATTTTGCCAAAAATTGTCAAATTTTTTAATGACTTTATTTTATAGGTCATCTTATTAGCTTTATAAAAATATCAACTTTATTATGTTCTGTTCAATGGAACAAAGACTACAAGGGTTTTAGTAAAAGCATATATCATTACTTTAAGAAAAATGTCATACTTTAAAACGCGTTTTACACAAAATGTGTTTGTTTTGAAAATGCTCAAACTGAAACAACGATTGCTATAAAAGTTTTGAAAATAATGAACTGAAATTTTTTGTTTGTTCTGTATAATAGTAGAAGTGTTTTAACTTTTAGATTTAACCATCACTGTTTTATTACAAAACTTACAGTCCCTTATGCTAATATAATCATTGTTTTTTAAAGAAATTTCCTATAATAAAGTACTCTAGTTTTTGTAAAAAATAAAATCTCTTATCCTAAAAGGTCATTTCAAAAATGAACAACATAGCAACACATCAGAATTTAAAAAATTGAACATTTGTGCATAAACTTTTGGTACAGAATGGGCCCCATTTATGTTATTTTTTGTAAATTTTTACCCATTTTAGTAATAATAATTTCTTTTTCTCTTCTAAATTTTAGTATATTTTTCTTAAAATGTACTAATTAAGTCTAAAAACCCCAACAAAATCTCCATATATATATCCGTTTTTTAAAAAAAGTTGTTAAAAGTAGTCGGATATCTTAATTGACTCAGCAACAGATCAATTTATCTGAACATAATTTTATCCTTACCAATTAAAATAATTTTATTTCCTTGCGTTTATATTCAAATCTTAATTTATTTGTAAGAGGGAAATGTCAAACGTTTAAAAGTGCTTATTTCTAACAATATTTTATTTCCCGCGTTCATTAAATTAAATAGCACCTTGCATCAATTAAAATGCATTCAAGAGAAGTTTATCTAAATCCATATTTTCCCTTCTTACACGCATGACTATCTTACTTGCATTTATTACCATAATCCAGTCTTCTCTAAAAGAAAACTTCTTTGGATACTTTGAAAGCGTTGAAAAGAACATCGAATCTGCGTGAAATTAATATTCTTCTTTAAGAACGCGTGTTCCGTTCCTGAAAAGTTCCTCTGCGGTTGAAAAGATCCAGACAAACTATCGGCGGCAAAATCCGAGCCCTTTTCATCCTCCCTGAAGTAGATTGTTGGACAGTTGCAAATAGATGCTCCTCCAGTTGTCTTTTGATGCTGATGTAAAAGAGTGTCAGAGTGCCAATTGGCCATCAACAGTTAAAATGCGCCTGAGAGACAAGTTTCCCTGCTACGTAGCGAGAGGGAGAACTTTTGCATTAAAGTACCCCGGATTGGGAACAGATTTCAAAGAGGCTATTGTGGCACAAGAGAGCCCCCACTATTTTAAAAGAGCTCATTCAATTTGAAAAGGTCCTCCTCTTTGGCAAAACTAAAGGTAACCCCCTCAAGTGGTTTTCGAACACTGCTTCAAGCCACTCGAATCTGCCATCAGGTTCGAACGCGATATATCGTTCCTTTTGCGGCGGGGCATCAAAGGGAAAAATTTTCCAGAACTTCTAATCGACGCCGCAACCTCCCCGCTTAAAAGTTCTTTATTTCTTTTTAACGGGGAAGCGTTTCAAAAATGATGATTTGCGGGGAAAAGTTTCAGACAAACTTTTACCCCGACGTGCGGTGCCGAGTTGTTCTTTTCCTGGCTCGCAGCGCCAGGAAGGCGGGAAAATGTCTGTGTTTCGCGAAGACTTCAATTTTCGAGTTTTAATGAAGCTGTTTTCAAGAATTGGGTTTAAATCTCTCTGGTGATGAAGTATATACATTTTTCGTTTCCCTTCTCGATTGAAGAGTGAAGTAGGTTCGGAGATTTTTGTGGGACTGTTTTAAAGGCCCTGTTAGGGGGGACTTTTTATTAAACTTTTAATGAAAATGGTTCTGCTAAATTCTTCCGATACCGGTTTTGGAATATTGAAAGGAAGTCAAATTCTATAAGCACGAATTTGCTTATTCAGACAGTGAAGAATTTGAACTGTTCGCAATGAAAGGATTTGTAAAGCATAGTTTAAAGTATCCAAGTATTAGTTTCGAGTTAATTACAGTCTGAGTATTTTTAGACTAAACTATTCGATTGAGAGGGGATTTTTATATTTAATGTCTAGAAATATTCATTGCACAGCATTTTCATTATTATTCGAAAAGCCTTAAAATTTTTTTCAAAATTTGGCTTTTAGAATCATTTATAAGCATATATCATTATAAGCTTATAACTGCAATTATGCGTACTAACTTTAAAGTAATCATGCTTATTGAAAACAATACAAGTGGCTATTTTAAAGAAAATTGTTGAAGTTTTGTTTTGTTTTTAAATAAAAAAATAAAAATTGCAAATTTCTAGTGAGTTTGCAAATACAAGAGTCAACACGTTTTAAAACTTTAAATATTTTATATTATCGTTGATAATCCAAAACTTAATAATATTTTCGAGTACTCAACACACCGCTTTATATTAAAAACTATTGAAGAATTATTTTTCTTAACCCTTTGACGGGCGTGCTCGAGTTACTTCGAGCGTGTTAACCAGACCAAATTGTGTATACTCGAGATAATTCGAGTGTGGTTGTATTTTATGCTGCTGCTGTTATTTTTATGTACGAATATAAGCGAGAGAAATCGTCATTTTATCGTAATGATTTCGTAAAATTGATCAAAATCTTCTGGAACTCAACGAGTATAATGGAACGTCATTTTCCCAATTTTATTCTTTCCAAAGAAAGAGCCCTCGGAAGATATTGAACCGTTTGTTAACTAAAACTATATAATAACAAAGGAAAAACGAACAGAAAAGAGTCATTACATGTGTTATAATTGCAATGTTGGGCTATCTGTTACATCATATTTCAAAATATATCACACAAAAGAAAAATTTAAATATTTAAAAAAAAAATACTATTATTATTTTTGTTGAAAAAGTATAAATTAAATATTTAATCGATTAATTTAGTGTTTTTCGAAACAATCATTCTAAAGGACATAATTATAAAAATCAATGTCCGACTCTTATCTGCAGTATGGATCAGTATCCAAAATATAAAATTAAAATTTTGGTTAATTTTGTGTATTTTAAAGTTTTTTGCCAAATCAAGGTTCTAAAATAAATTTTCTAACATTAATAAAAAAATTGATTTTTTTGCCGGTTTTTTTGAAAAAATGCAGAACTAGGATCAAAGGTGAAGGTATATATATATATATTTAGTTAAGGCTTTAGGAAAACATATACTATGTTAAAGGGATACACCTAATCATTAAGACAAACGCATAGTTTTAAAGAAAATAGGGTAAAAACTTATGTTGCTGAAAATTCTGTTTCATAAGTCCTTCAATATTTGTAGGACTACGCCAAGTAATGGAATTTTGTGTAAAGAGTTCAATGCGTTAACAATATGCATATTATTTAATTTTAATAAATACGTTTAGAGTAATTGAGAATAAAAAATAAATGAGATAAAAATAAAACTATTTCTCTTATTCATTTAATATGAAATACATTATCTTATTATTTCTCTTATTTAATATTCTCTTATTAATTTAATGAAATATATTCTCTCATTAATTTAATATGAAATATATTATCTTATTAATGTAATATGAAAATGCATTTTTTTCGAAAAAAAATTCAAAATCTTTTAAGTTTTTTATTTAATTTCATGCATCTTATATAATAAATAACTAAGCGTAGTTTATGCAGTATCAATATATTTATTAACTATATAAGAAAATTAAATCGTCTTATTGAGAACATCTGCTTCAAATCTCAATTTCAATAGCTTTTTGATATATTATTTTTTTCTGAAATTGATTATTACAAGAGAATTAATAATTTCATTCTTAAGTGTTTCGTGTTATTCCATTTAGCTTTTTAAAAACCCTTTTTGTTACATGTACATTAAATTAATAAAAACGTTGCCATTTCTAGTTTTCAAAATATTCAAAACTCTATCGCACAAACTGTAAGATTTCTTATGATTATTTGGGATCAGCTGAACTATAAACAAAAAATTTGCTATTTATAAAAAAAAAACATTTATTAAAATATATATAAAGTTTTGTTAAAAATTGAAAAAAAAACTTAATTCAGAATTTCTGAAGAAAAATATGCGCGATTGATGTTGTTATAATTATTCAATTTATCTTTTATCGCTGATTTCTCTCTCATTCTATCTCTGAATCAATATTTTATCAATCTTATTCTATCTCGTATCAATATCATTTTTAAAAAAATACTCTGAACGTATTTGAATACCTTAATAAGTTTTGGGTCTTCTCTGTTTTTCTCAAAGGTTTTAAAAGTTGGTCTAAAAAGTGCATCCTATTTTGTCTTCGAAAATTCTGATTAGAATCCTCGTAAAATAACATTGTTTGATTACTATGAAGAGATGCTGTTTTCTATTTAAGCAAAGCATGGATCTTTCACGCCTCCTCTCAAAATAAACAATTTCTTTCACAATCTAGTTTAAAAAAACTCCTCTCCAATCATACTCTTATCAATACAAAGAGATCACCAGAATTCTGAATACTTTTATCAAGATATTAAACTCGCGATGGGTACGGTCGGAATCGAATCGTTACTAAATGTGTTCACTCTCATTTTTTCCCCTCTTCGCACGACGTTTAACAAGTGGGTCCCATTTACGAAGACTCCAAAATAAACATTTAAATATTTCTTCCCTCTTTTGCAAAACCGGTTGCTGCGCGCTGCTTGTTTTTAAAAAGCAATCAAAGAACTGTTTTCCTTCTTCCCATCTTTTGATGCTTTATTTTTCCTTCCAAGGGGCGATTAGCACGGAAAACGTTTCCGATTGTTTGTAAATTCTCATCTCAATCGAACACGGGTTGATAGATGGTTGAGGAAAAACTGCGGTCCCGGCCACGAATTGCGGGGACAGGTTTGTTCAAATTGCTCTCCTGCTTCCGCAAGGAAGGACGTAATAAATTGAAAGGGTTTTTCTCCAGGAGAAACGTTCCCTCGGAAGGGTTGACAACCCTCTAAACGACGCAAGGACTCCGTAAGAAAAACATTATTTACCGAACCCAATCGTCCAAAGACACAAGGAGGAGAAGAAAAAAAAGGAACAACGAAAAAGCAGATGAAACAATTTTCTTTACCGACCCCCATACGTTCGATAGGAGGCACAAAAAAAATTTCCATAATCCATAATAATTCTCCAAACTTTGCGGACGAAATTTATATCGGTGAAGTATTTTTGCATGCGATTTGGTGGACGTTATTATTACATCCTTACCCTCTCTCTCCTCACCACCCCCACGGTCCCGATCAAACATGGACTAGAGGATTTTTTCCACCCCCCCCCTCCCTTTCCATTCGCTGCGTCCTCATTACTTTGAAACTCTGGAACAAAAGGGGTGGAAAGGAAGGTAGGGTTAAAAGGGGTGGTGGGGTAGAGCAACCCCCGAGCGTTCTCTAACAATAATATCGCGCGGGACCCCCGGTCATGTTATTTTCCTTTTGTTTTGAAAGAAGCGGTTAGAATGAAGCGTGGGATGTATGACGAAATGAATTCTTAGCAAACTTATTTAGGAGGAAGTTTTTGGAAAATGTTTTATGCGGACACACACACGCTGTTGTTGCAATGTGTGTGTAGGTGCATAGCATTCATGCTGCACACAGTTGGAGAGAAAAAAAATTTCTCGTTATTTTCTCAAAAAAGATGTCGTTTTTTTCGTGTTTTTAGCTTTGTTCTGTTGAGAAATTTTTTAATGTATGCAATGAGTTGCATTGCAATTGTTCATTTTGAAAAAAAATCATCAATATCTGTTATTCTTGATCATGCATTTCTTTCCAATGAATTAATTTCTAGGTTGCAAAGAAAATAAATATTAGTATTGAAAACATACAAATGCAGTAATAAAAAAAATTAATTCTGAATTAAATTGACGCTATAAATGTTGGAAAATGACTTTAAACAAATAGAATTTTTAAAAAAATATGAATTTATTTAGAAAAAAAAATGCTTTTTTCGGTTCTTGTTTGGAGATTTGGAAAAAAAGTTCCTCGGGGAGTATAGGATTCTCCCGAGCACTTTCTCAATCCATTTTTGAAGTAACATGTTTCGGTTCGTCTGAAACATTTGCGGTTTTTTTTATATATAACACTAATAAAGGTCATCTACGTCACACAATATGTAATACAAAAGAGGGGGAAAAGTTGTCCTTTCACTTTTTTTAAATACGAATTCTTTCCTTTTTACAGCAATGGAAAAACACAGATCCCTGTTCCATCCGAACGAAGTTTAACTGTTTTTAAGGCAAATATGTGAAAAAAATATTTTCCTCAGTTACAATGTTCCTACACCATGTTATACTAGATCAATATCACATAATACATTGGCAAGCGAAATGTTTTTTTTTTAAGAAATCGCAGCCTTCTTGGCGGCTTTGTAATCACTTGATCTATCCATACATATAAAAATGGATGTTTGTATATATAATTTCGCTTCACTTCAACACCGCTCAACCGATCACTATGAAAATTGGCATGTATATATGTATTTTTTTGTGGCGAAGGTTTTAAGGGTAAATATTTTATAACCATATAAAAAAAAACCTAAAGAGGGTTTTCCATAGAGGATTAGTCACACACGCAGAATCGCGAATAGAACCCGTTAAACATTTGAGTCTTAACAATTAGGTTTGATAATATTGCTTTCCATTGCAGACATATTTTTGCTTTTCGTCATGTTTCTTCTCAGTGATATAAAGGTATAAATAATGACATAAATAAGTAGCAGTTTATTATATGGGTCTGCCATATAGTGGTCAATCTTACTAATGGTCTAACAAATTTAACATTAAGCATTTAATTGACCATGTAGCTCTAAAGGTAGGTGACCACTGTTATGGAATGTGTCATTCTTTATAATCAAATAACATAAGAAAATATTCAGCAAAAGGACTTTATTCTGTTTTTTTTTTTTTTTTTTTTTTTTTTTTTGTAAAATCTTTATATTTAAGCTTTTCGGATCATACTTAATTCTCCTCACTTCTATTTAACATTACAGGGAAGGCAAAATACAGGCATATGCTTCCGTTGTATGTCTGTTTAGTCAGGGGTCCTCAAACTGGGGCTGACGAGGTGAACGGGGCTCTATATAAAGACGGTTTTGGCTCCTCAGATTTCTAGCTGTATTATAATTATTAAAAATATATTTATATCTACTAAAATTATCGCTTCTCTTTTTCTTTTATAATTATATATTGAAAATATTTGTCATATTTTTGTCTACTATCGAACATTTGGATGGTTTAATTTCTGTATTAAATTGCTTTCTATTGACAAAATGTATTGAGTATCAGTGAAAACATTAAATTTAGTTCAAAAGCAGTACACATTTAGTTTATTGGTTGAAATGCAATAATGGAAAAATAATTTCCAAAGTGTTTTCTAGTAATGCTTGCATTCTTACATACATGAGTTAGGGAGCACTTTTAAATGTTAACAAGCGATACACATAACCCCCAACAGAAGTGGCAAAAACACATTCCGTGTTTTGTGACATGCTTAAGGGCCAATAAAAAAAAGAGTTGAAATGTGTGATTTTTATTTGTAGGAATAATAAATTTTAATTATATGTATAAATATTAATTTTCAGAAAGGTTTTCTTATGGTTTTATTTGTCGGACATTTTTTTTCACGACACTTGAAAATTGAATTTCCAACTTTTGATATTTCGACAAAGGTTGTTCGGCCATAGAAATAAAGATATTTTCGATAGGTTCTTAGTTTTGGAAGGAATGGAATATGTTGCTTGTGCAAAGCTTTCTTTATAGATTATACAAAATTTTTTTGGGGTACGTCAACCTTGACCAGGGCTTGAATACGAAATTTTTTTCACTCCGGTTTTCTTGTTCCGGTTGAACTAAAAAAAATATCGGTTCAGTTTCGGTTTTCACTTAGGTTCAACTAAAAAAAATTGGCTCAGTTCCGATTTTCGTTCCGACTCAACTAAAAAAAAAGTATTGGTTCAGTTCTGATTTTCGTCCCGGTTCAACAAAAAAAAAAATATTGGTTCAGTTCCGGTTTTCGTTCCGGTTGAACTAAAAAAAAATATTGGTTCAGTTCCGGTTTTCGTTCCGGTTCAACTAAAAAAATCGGTTTAGTTCCAGTTTTCGTTCCGGTTCAACTAAACAAATATTGGTTCAGTTCTGGTTTTCGTTCCGATTCAACTAAAAATATAGTTTCAGTTGCGGTTTTCGTTCCAGCCAAAAAAATAACGGTTTTCGGGTCAGTTCCAAAAGAGTAGTTTTATTTTATGTATACTCTTATTTGCGCTAAAAATACAATTCCATCAAAATTTTAAAAATTTTATTATTCTTTTAATTGGTACACCTTGTGAATAGATAGAGTTAACCAGCATGTACGATACGAGCGGTGAGAAGAAAATGACAAGCATTGACATAGCTATCCATTATCAAAATCCCATTTGACAATTAGATTCATGATTATGGTTTGTTTGACTAAACAAGCTATACAAACATCTGTGGATGATTGCATGCTGAGATGCGAAAAATATAACTCAGAGTGATATTTTTCTTAAAAAAGCATCTAGTTCATTCAACTGAATTAAATCTGCTTTCTACAAGTATTTTCATGCGAAACTGAAACAGAAAAGTACTAGTGAACATCAAAACAAGAAATCGAGAAGCAATGTACATAGAATGAGGATACTTATATGGTCGACTTTAAATTAGAAAATATTGATAAGTTGGTTACAGTAACAAAATGACTGAAGATGTATCAGTCATTTTGTTTTTGTACCGAAATAAACCAATATTTTTTTTTTTTGTTCAGCTCCGGTTTTTGTTCCGGTCAAAATAACCGGGTTTTTTTCGGGGTTTTGGTTTAGTTCCGGTTCGTAGCCCTGGTCTTGATCACAACTGCTACCTGAGACTTCCCAAGGGTACCTGGCTCTTTATAAAAATGGCTCTTGGACACATTAGTTATTTTGTTTCACTTATAACTTGGCTCTACTTTGCGAAAGTTTGCCGATCCTTGTAATAAGTATATCAATTGCTTGATTTTAATCGAGATCTTTTTCACCTTTACCACTTACTCATATAAGATTTTCAGAAACTTCAACTGCCATAAAAGTCAGCAAATTATTTATCGTCAGCTCTCACAGGGGGCAGCGGGGAAACGCAAAAAGAAGAGTGAAGGGGGAGACTAAAACAAATCATCGGTTGTTAAATATAAAACGGGGGATGGAGCATTTTTCTTCCAGCAGGAAAGACGGCGGCAGTATATCTTTCATTTCCGGAAGCCTTTTAAAACAAAACACGCGAGAGGGGAAGAGTGAGAGAGGAAAAAATGATGACAAATACGCCGGGGCTTACAATTTTTCCGTCTCAGCCCTACAGTGAGCCTCGGAGTCCGGCGCAGCGAGTGCGCCCCGGTGCACGGCTGTCAGACGGGCATGTTACATGTCATACACGGGCGGCAAGTCATCCATCAGACGTATGTCGCCAGAAGTCAGTCTTGCCAACCTCCCCCCCCACCTGTCGTGCTACCATCCCCCCCATCCATCTTAGTTCTTTTCGTTTGGTGCACCCCCCCCTCTCTACCCTTCCGAGTACTCACCGTATACTACTTTTTATAAAAAAATTAAGGAGAGGTAGAGTTGAAAAAATAAAATTGAATTGGATGAAGAGAGAGGAGAAAAAAAAAGAGGGATGAAGTCGTCCATGTTTGGAATGTCGAGAAGAGATCTTCGTGTGGGGAGATTTAGGGAATTTATTACAGTAGATGGGGCTATCAACTGCTTGTTTTGTTCGGAGAGAAGTTCTTCACGAAAAAAAAAGGGAACTGGAAAAAAGAAGCGTTAAAGCAACAGCGGTGAGATTTCTAAGATTCGAATGGAAAGAGAAACATTCCAACAGTTTGTTTCTGGCTGAATCGAAGGTTTTTGTTTTGATTTCTCAAGTAAATTTTCAGGAAACTCGATTAAATTTTTGAATTTTATGCCACCGTACTGTCCACGTAAAACATCAGTTATTTGTTCCAATCACTGGCGCACACGGGGGTGGCAGGGGTCCGAACCCGTTCATCACCCTCGATTTTTTTTCGATTGATTATAAACCTATGTATTTCGTACGTAAAATTTACTTTATTAATTAATGCTAATTATGTATTCGATAATTTATTTTTACTGTGTTTTGTTCCCGACAATCTACGAGAATGATACAAGAAGGGTGGACCTTCGATCCCTGGTTCTCCTCTCCTCCCCTTGAAAAATCCCTGTGTGTGCTACTGACAGTGATTTGTTTATTATTCATCATGATATAAGTATTTTTGAACGTATCTTTAGGTAAGAGTTACCTTTTTATTTATAGTGCATTTAGAACTATCCATTATTTTTCATAGGATAACGCTCATAATTATAAATATAGGATAATGTGGAAAGGGAAATATAATAGGAAGAGGGAATATTGACTAATAGCTGGTTAAACCCCAATTTTATATAAGACTAAAAACTTTCCTCAGTCAGCATTGTAAATAATACTGCCACAGCATTCATCTTTATAAGTTTAAAGGACCTTTATGATACTTTATATTTAATATTTAAGTCTTTTCAGTCTCTGAGAGAGAGAGAAAGACAGAGTTAAAGCGAGAGAGAGAAGTAGAGAGTAAGAAAGAGAGGAAAAGAGAGTAAGTGAGAGAGAGGGAGATAAAGAGATCATTTCAGTAGTGCTTATAAAAAACTATACATATATAGTGTTTTCAGCTACCATCTTCCTAGCTTGTGAATTGATTCATTACTTTTTTTTTACGGAACCTTTGTCTTGACTATATATTTATACTCTTTTCGACCGTCAGCTTCAAACAATTTATAATTACGATACATAGGCTCATTTTTTAAAATTTCTTATTAACCAAGAGGTTGGCGAATAACAGCCCACAATTTAGAAAGAAAATGTTGTCTGTATTTGGGTTGATATATATTTGTGAGAAAACATTTTCTTTCATGAAAATCAACAAGAGTTAATATATATGCAAGTTGGCTGACATTAATTTGCAGGCAGTGATGAGAATTTCGACAAGCAATCTCACTCCTGGTTTTAAAAAAATGTAGACAAGTGTGACATTTTTCTCACTCAACTGATTCTAAAAGGAAATATGCTTGCAGCTATAGACGATATTAAATTAAAACAATAAATAAATTAAATAAAACTGTCACTATTTCATTTAACTTATATTTATTAATTTTTATGGTAAATTTTTCTACCTTTTCTGAGAAGCAAAGTGAACTAATGAATGCAATCCTTTTAAAAAGGTGCGGCCTGCCAGTGTCCTCCGCTTTCACAATGCGGCCTTAGAGCCGATGTAATTGCCCCCTCCTGTCTTTTTAAGGTCATTTATTAACTGTTTCTGTTCCACTAACCGCAGAAAAAGAAGAGGGTGGGTTGAATTGAAACAAGTTTATGAACTGAATCTTCCAATCAACACTTATAAAAATAGAACAAGAACTTGATCTTAAGGTATCCGATTACTCTAAAATTGTGAATTTTGTCACAAAAATTTACACATTTTTTATGGTTTTATTTTATGGATCATCTTATTAGTTTTATAAAAATACCAAGTTTATCATTTTCCGTTCACTAGAACAAACACTACAAGTGTTTAGTGAAAGTAGATGCCATTATTTTAAGCAAGATGCCATACTTTAAAACCCGTAGAACTTGAAATGTATTTTTTTGAAAAGGCTCAGACAGTAATTGCTAAAACAGTTTTGAAAATAATGAGCTGAAATTTTTTGTGTATGTTCTGTATAATAGTAAAAGTGTTTTAACTTTCAGATTCATCAATCGCTGTCTTATTACAAAATTTACAGTCCCTTATGTGAATATAATCGCTGTTTTTTGAAGCAATTCCATGTAATAACAATGATAAAGTACTCTAGTTTTTGTAAAAATTAAAATATCTCTTATCTTGAAGGTCTTTTCAAAAATGAATAACATAGCAACACATCAGAATTGAAAAATTGAAAATTTGTTCATAAACTTTTGGCACAGAATGGACCACGTTTATGTTATTTTTTGTAAATTTTTACCCGCGTTTCAGCAATAATTTCTTTTTGTCTTCTTAATTTTAGCATATTTTTCTTAAAATGTACTAAACAAATCTAAAAACAACAAAAAAAAATCACCATATCTCCATTTAAAAAAAAAATTGTCAGAAGTTATTGTTAAATATATGAACCGAAAACTAGAAAAGAGGTCTGTTAATTCTAGCTACATGGGCGGTTATAGAGCAAGACTATCTGGTTGCTGCCCGGGATGGAAAATTTTAAGGGCGGCATTTGGATCGAATTTGAAAATTTTTTTTGTTGCTAAAAATATAATATTTTCTGAAATATTATTGGATATGAATTTGGTATTACATTTAAAGTATCTTATTTCCTAATTTTGTACTCTGTATGTTTAATATCGGTTTTCTTTTATATCGAATCTTGAAGGGTTTGGATCGACAGCATGTGTTAAATCACGAAATTTGATATATTTGCACATCTTTAACTTTCTCTTCATCCAGAAGTGGGGTCAAAATGGACATTACTTTCATCATACAATGCCCGATGTCAGTTATCCAAAAGGGGTCAATGGTAATAATTGTTTCTAATTGATAGAGAGCCACAGGAGATGTTTTTAGTCTTGAGTTGTAGTTATTGTAAGTTAAAATAAGCCTGTGATCCCCAACATCAGTAAACTTCTTTTCAAAGCAATAGGCTTGCTGAAATGGGCGATTTTTTCTCTTACATTTTACTCGTTTGAAATAATAACAGCTAATTATGCCCTTAATTTTGAATTATTTTGTAAGACTTAATATCTATATATTGCTATGCTGACTTTTTATTAGCAAGAATTATTCGAGTTTTATAGGTATTTTTTGATGTGAAAATCTATCTTTTTTGATGCTAGTTTAAATAATTTGATAATTGAAAGGGGCGGTATTTTCCATTTTTTTCCTAGATGGGAAAACTGTTAGAGCCAGCCCTGCTAGCTATCCTGACCACACAGAACCCAAATCTCTAATGCTACACCCCCAACAAAATTTTAATTTCCTTCCAGATCCCAAACTCCATAGATTAACCAAAACCAACCGTTGACACAAAACAAAGAACAACGGGGGGTGTCGGCCTCCCACGGATCCCTTCCCTGCAACACCTGGAGCCGGCTCCACGCTGCCGTCAACCATGAGAAATTTTGCTACCTTTTCTCAGTTTGTCTGTCAGAGTGTACCACATCAGCTATTCATGAGCCAGGGAGTGCGGGAGACTGGCTAATTGCATTCGTAGATTATTTATACACGCGCTGCAACTTGCATGAGTTACCTGTTGATGGAGCGCGTTTGATGACAGTGCGAGGTTTTTAACACCACGCGTCAAAGGGGGAAATTACTGTTATTTTGTCGCTCGAATGTCATTCGTAGTGTGGTCTAGGGAAAAGTGGTGGAGCTCGAGGGAGTGCTGATATTTTACCTTTAAAAGTAATGTGTCATGCTTATAGTTATAGTCTAAGCGCTTTGGAAAATGGAACGTACTTGTATGTGTAGTTAGTACAGGATAATAGTCAGTATATGAAAGTAGTTACCGAACCATTGTGCTAACTTTTCTGTAAAAAATTAGCATTATAATAATAGTGTAAAATAGTACTTATCGGTTATAAAGGCCATGAGAATCTGGAATTGCGTTTTCTAGTGGTCGCCAACACGAATGCGATGCTACCTAATACGATAAATTCTCCACACACACAGCAACAAAAGTTCAAATTATTATGGAGTTTCACCTATTTTATTTAGTTAACATTATGAACCGGTACCGGTCGGAATTCGGCAAATTTTCTACGCGTTGCCATGTTTGTCTTACTGATCCCTATAATAACAAATTAACTTATAATAACAAATTAACAGAATATCAAAAAGAAAAATTACCCGTTGTTAACAGATTGATGTTATTCAAACACAGTCTCACTTTTTTATAATGACAACAGCAGCGTTTCCTATTTATAATATTATCAACCGATGAAAATAAAGATTTGGCGTGTTTTGGCAATGTTTAGCCTTATTCTGTCCACATAACTGATGGTTACCTGTTTTATTATGACATGATGTTGATGATAAATTGTCTTTATTTGGATAAATATCAATCCCACTCCCAATGTGGATTTAGGAATTGTATTTATATCCCATCTCCGAGAAAATTCAAGAATGCAACATATTTTTTTTAGTTAGTAATAGTCTAAAAATTGATATGTGTTTAAAATAAGGAATCAAAAAGACTTTTGATTTTTTTTTTAATTTTAAAAACTGATTGGAGGAATATTAAAGTATTGGTGTTGCAAAAATACAGTGAAATATAATAAAAAATGTTCACCGATTTTTGATTTAGAAACATGATATACAGGAAGTTAGTAATCTACATAAAAATTGTAGAATGGGTTTTATTTTAAGTTTTATTAGAATTTATTATTAGAAAGTACACTGCAATTATATTCTTTTCTCTCTTGTAATGGATTTATTTATATTTATCCTTCCTTTTTTTAACTAAAAAAGGAAAATGCATGAAGCATACCGTGTTCTGCTTTTAATGAAAACGATCAATATAAAGAATATAATTGTATTCATAAACAAGGTTTTATAAATCAAAAAGGGAAAAATATTTAAAAGTTAGATTTAAATTTCATTTTCTTGTCATACCATCAACAAGACTTCTAGCATTTCATCTTATAGCGCGCATACCACAAGATGTCTATCGTTGTATAAATGCCGGGCCATATAAGAAAGACATTAAAAAAAAAGTAAAAACTGTTTGTGCCACCATTTATGTCTGCTTTCACCAGAAATGGTTAGAATTCTATATATAAGAAGATATTTAACTGCAAGAAATAAAATTCTCTTTCTAGAATTCTCATTTGAATAGAATTAAAACTCGCTTTAAAAAATGAGTATTGGTTTTAAACAGGTCTTTTCTAATGTATCCATTGATTGATTTAATATTTAAATTTGTATCTCATCTGGTATTAGAGAAATGGCAAAAACATGTATGAATATTTAGAATTTTATGACAAAGTACATATTATAGCTTAAATAAAACTAAAAATTTTAAAAAATGGAACAGAAACAAATTAAGAAACCTTGGTTATATGTATATTCTTTATAAATGAGACAGAGCAAAAGAATGGAAAAGTAAATCCAATTTGAAACACAGTATAACATTCACAAATACTTTCAACTTTTTGCCTTTGTTGAAGTTGTTAAGTGACTTGTTTTAGTAATATATTTGGCAATTAAAATTCTTATATTTTAGCATATCATGCCTATAAACTGCAAATTACATACTTTAAGACAAATTGAAATCATTTATAGTAGTAAAAATTGCATTCAAATGAAAAGTTTATTTCACTTATACCAAAAAAAGTCTGATCTGATTTTGTTAAGGGGACACAATACGATTCAATTGACAAAAATCGGTCAAAATATAAAATCTAATTTTTTTAGTCTAAATTATATTTTATATACTTTCCTATAAACTCAATAAAATTAAAAACTCAGAGTTGTGATAACTTTTACGTTTGTTTATATTCACATTCCAATGGTAAATCAAAACTTAAAACTGACTTATCTCAGAAAGTTAAAATAACTAGTTTATCTTCATTTAAAATGCTAAGGTTTTTTTTCTATTGGGCTTAATACTTGGAAATTTTTTTCACTTGTTGCTCTCTCTTATGGACATGGATCTTAGTACATGGACTCTTAGTACATGGATCAAAAGTTGGAATGTATTTTTCAAATCAAAGCAATACTTATTTTTTAAAAAATAATTAAAGTTAAAATTTACACAATTTTTTAAGGAATTTTCAATAAGAAAGAAGTATTGCACGAATATACTAATCATGTTATCACAAAACCCATACTAAATTTTGTTAGTCGTAGTTTAACGTACTTGTAAATCAAATTTCATACATGTACGTGAATTTTTGTCGAATGAGTAGCATTTTAAAATCACTTCATAAGTTTCAGGTTTTTACCTTAAAAATGAAATGGTTAAATTTTTTATGAAATTTTGAGCTCAAAATCTATTTTACATCGGTACATACACATAAGAGGCAACCAAAAAAATTATGAAAATCATTAACTTAAGAAATATTGTGTAAATCACACCACGTCTCCTTAAAAAAGAATGAAAAAAATATTAAATCTTTATATTTTTATAATACAAATCTGTTTAATTTGAATGTGAATAAAGTTAAACATAGCGAAAAAGGTCTCTGGTTCATCTGAAGGCATCATTTAAATATAAAATGTGCATTTCAATAAAAACCAACTAAATATTTAAATATTCAACACAGTTAGAGCACAGTCAGCTTTTCGAAGAATCCATCGATCCGTCAAAAGATGTTCAGAGGACATAAAAATTAAGACAATCAAAACAAGAAGGAGCCGAAAAAAACAAAACAACAAAACTGAAACGTGAACTTCTGTACCATTGTTTTACGACCTGAAGAACAATCTCTTAGCCATAAAAAGTGCCTTTTGAAAAATTGCCATCGTCCTAATTTCCACATTTGTACGCAGACGATCTCGGGCGCTTGGAGTTAAAGAGTCGTCTGCGAGGGGTGCAGGAGAAGGGGGGTTGGGAGAGCGTTATGCAAGTCAATAAAAATCGGCAACTATGGCTGTGGAACACAAAAGAGAAGTCATAATTCTTTGTCAAAGGGCAGTTGATAAGGAGGGTGGGGGAGTCCCTAGATGGGATTGAAGAATACTGCGAGCCATTGTGAAGTTCTTAGATGACAGCGCCTCGTAGTATCTATCCCTTCTATTTTCTCCTCCCCGTCTATTTTTATTGTTCACCCCTTTCATAGGAGAAGCTGTGAAGTCCTTCATTGACACCATTATTATTCGTCTTAAGCAGGAGATGACATGCGTTATCTTGTTGCAGGGGCGGCTATTGTTGGGGTGGTTTTGCCACCACGCCAAAGGGTTATCCTTTTCGCGTCGCTTTTAAGAGAATGAAAAGGAGGATGGTGTTGGAATGGGGAGAAAAAAGTGAATCTTTTTCTGGGTGCTATTTTTATATGCGGATTCTAGAGATACATCGTGGTGGAATGTGTTTAAATTACTTTTGCCATGACTGTTGCTATTTGTAGGATTTTTTTAAAGGAGGGATCTTTGTTCGGTTAGATGTTTGTCATTGTTTGTATATGTTTCAGCTAAAGTACAGAAATAAGTTAATCTGCTTATTAACTAGGGTAATCCATTAAAGTGTGAAATTGATTCATTTTTCAAATTGCCATGGTAACTGCGAGTTACCTATATAATCTGGACATCATCTATTAGGCACTCGTTAATATGCACATAACCTACTAGACAATCTACCCATTACCTACTAAGCCCTCATTAATCTGCACATTACTTACTAAGCCCTCATTAATCTGCACATTACCTACTAAGCATTCGTTAATCTGCACATTACCTACTAGACAATCTGCACATTACCTACTAGACAATCTGCACATTACCTACTAGACAATCTGCACATTACCTACTAGACACTCGTTAATAAGCCCATTACCTACTAGACACTCGTTAATAAGCCCATGACCTACTAAGATCTGCACATTACCTACTAAGCCCTCGTTAATTTGTACATTACCTACTAGACACTCGTTAATCAGCACATTACCTACTAGGCACTCGTTGAAGAGAAAATAAGATCTTTGGTAGAACAACATAAAAGTTTCTGTGCGCTTAAATTCAATGTTGTTTATTTTTTGATATTTAAAGAATCAAGTTAATACTATCAAACTATTAACACAATACTTGATAGGATCAATCATGAATCAAATGAAAACCTACAATACAAAGAATCAAACGGTTTAACATATTATTACAATCAAAGAAATGAATTTGCGAAACATATGTTAAAATTGTGCATACTTATTAGTGTAATCTATTCCAGAAGATACTGTTCGGGACAATTAAATATATTATAAATTGATTCAAGGCGTCTTTTATCGAATACGTTTACTGACTCTGACACTCTGCTTCTAAATGCTTAGGATAAATTGTTCTGGGATAAGTCAACGTTCAATAAAAATTACTAACAGAAAAGACAATACAAAAACAATACAAAAACGGCTTGTGTGAAGATTACCTAGTAAATATGAGGTAAATTCTTGATCCCGCACTTTAATGAAACAAATAAGTTAGTCTGCATATTAGCTAGGTAATTTGCACATTAATGGCCTTACTAACAATCTTATTGCTGAGACGGTCACTTAATACCATAACTATTCCACCAGGACCGTAGCTACCTCCGTATCAATTATACAGGGCCTCAAAACTACAAGGGCCTCAACATGTGTAACTACAGTCCCACTAACAGGGCTCCCATATCTAAAAAAGGGGCTATAAAATAAAAATAAATATACTTATGGAGCTCTTTGAAATAAGATTTTAATATAGGTTATCTCTTTTGGCAAGTTGCTTCGGGATATTTTTCTTCGACTTTTTGTTTTATATTGTACAAAAAAGATCTTGATTATACTTTATTTTCTTCTTAAAATATTTCTTGGTGGTCATTTTATTAATCAGTTATCCCTGATTTATTTATTTATTATTTTGTTTTATGATTTTAATTCCTAATTGATATCACCTTTTCAATGAATGAACATCTCTGGATATTGTTCAATTGCTATTAAAGCACATCATTCCAAGTTATTACGGAAAACCGCAATCTTGACAAATTTATACATTCTTTACAATAACTGAGATCTAGAGTTTTCGATAATAGCATCAGCTATAATCCTATTAAATGGCTATATATTAGCCAGATAAATTAATGTTTCATCATCCTTTTGATCGATGAGAAATAGAGTAATTTGTGTTTTTATTTATGCAATATTTAAGCTATTTCTGAAATTAGTTTTTTCAATGAACAATGCCCTTTGCATAAAATTAATTTTAAATTTTATGCTAAAGAAACTTTTAAGTGTACCTGATTTTTTTTCTTGTAACTATTTAGTAGGTCATTGCAATAAATGTTAAAAGTACTAAAAAACATGATTTTCTTTAATAAAAGATTCTTTGACTTTTTACCATTAAATTCTCAAATACCTAAACTTCATTCCCATTGTGGCAGAACTTAACATACAAATTATTTATATTAAATTTTACTTTCCCCTTCATCTGGAAACCGGAGAACATCCCCCCCCCTAAGTAGGTTTTGAAATTCTGAAAAAAAATTTTTTTTATCCACCTTTATGCTTTTTCTAGAGTCATGTTAATGAAAATCAAACATTCTAAATCTTAGGTTCTCAACGTGGGCGATAACACTCCCTTGTGGGTGTTTGAAACTTTCAGCGGGGCAGTAAAAGACCCAGAGAATATTAAGTGACGTTGAGATGACACGGAGAGGCTTGGGCAGATTAACCAAATGTAGTCTAAAAAAGACTAGAAAAATACGTTGATTATGTACTAACAAAAGTAAACATTAATACTGGTTGACTTATGTTGATTGTGTGTATTTAAATCATTACTATCACGTGGTCGAAAATTCACATATTTTGGTAGTTTGGGTCTTACATTAAATTGGATGATATAGTAAGTTTTAATTTCTGTAGTGTACGTGTTGTCTTTGTGAGCAATAGGAAAAATGTTTCGTCCACTGGGTTTCATTACGTATATTATCCAAGAAATAAAATTAAATATGTTAATTAATTAACGTGCGATTCTTTAAAGATTGAAACTGTCAATTTATTTATTTTGAAAGCAATAGTTTATTATGAATTACTTCGTATCATCAAAACTACCTATATAACAGTTTAGCTAAAAATTTTATTCCCCTCTTTTAAATAAAGAAGAAATTCAGTATCGTTTCAATCCCGACAATATTCTATCCACGACTAAAATATATAATATTACACATTTTTTAAATATATTTGTATCAATAGCTATTTCAGATTCGCAAGTAAGAAAAATTGGGGCTTTTGAAAAAAATTGAATTAAAAAAAATATATTCTATTAGTAATAGAATATATTTTAAAATTTTTAAAATATTCATATTTCTTTACTCTTTCATTATTATAAATTTTATGAAGTATACAGAAACCAAACCAAATCCACACTTTAACGAATCTCTACCGGGAGATTGACTACTTGTATTCTAGTCGATCTCAAGTGTTTCAATGGCAATTTAACCTCCCCTGATATCCAACTCCGTATTTCGATAGTGGCCTATCGACCCGATGGCTCCAACAGACCGCTTTAGGGGTCCTAGAGACCCCCAAACGAGCATCTCTCTGGCGAAAGGAGGCTCAGTCGTAGTTGTAATGAATACCCTTTCCAAAAGCGCCGCAAATATTCGATGGTCGAATTTGACTAATAGCGGTGGCAATGCCGCTGAAAAGGCCGATAAGGGGGATGCCACCATCGCGGGGTAAATTTTTGCACAAATCTCGTTCCACCCACTCCCCACCCACGCTCGTACTGTTACAGTTCATTCTATTCAATTCTGTTGTGAAAAGAACGATGTATTGAGAACAATAGTAGATCCATTTTGGGCTTTTCGATATTTCCCCCTCCCCCTTTTATTTTTTTCAGTCTACTCCCCCCCCCCTTTTTCAGCTTTTTATGCTTCTTTCGCTTTTTGGTCACTTTGTAACATAATTACGAAGGTTGACACTCTGTCTAAAGAATCGATCTCGGAAAAATTTTTTCCCTTCCTTCATCTATGTGTTATTCGCGATCCGTAAAAATACATTATTTGATCTTTTTTTTTATTACTTCTTTTGGTTTTTGTAATGGATGTGGAAAGAGAGTATACATTCGGGAGGTCTATTTTAATTTTTTCCCCTTTCGCGTGTAATTTTTCAATTTTTTTCCCTATTTTTTTTCTCTCTGTCACGCTGTGTCATTCTCACTCTATCATCATTTTGTAGAATGACACTTGCTCATTTAGATAAAGGCAAGTTCCAATGCATCATATTCTGCGGAGATTCATCAATGTATATTTCTATTATTTTTTTTCTTCTCGCTGCTCTGTTTGTTTCGAAAAGACTGACATTGTAATGTTTAAAAATTAAATAATAGTTATCCTTTATTTTTTTTGTACCTGATATTTCTCTTAAATCATTAGGCAATTAATAATTCTTGACAGAGGGCATAGTTATTTTTTTAAAAAGTTCTGAGTCATAAGTTTTATCTTCTACATTAATTACGTCTACTGTTAAAATAAATCATATTAGAATACACATATGTATAGCATTAATTATATCTAAATATGCGTTATATGGCAAATTATAATAGGTAATACAGTAGAGTCCCGAAAACTTGGCCTAATGTGGACCGAAGGGGGGTCGAGTTTGTGAAAATGTCAGGTTGTAAAAGAAAAAGTACGAGTGCTTCCTCAGAAAATATCGTACTGCCATTTTATATATTGCAGCATTTCTCAAACTGAGGAGTGTGGGAGCATTTCCTGACTGTGACATTTCCAAAAAGCAAAAACAAAAAAAATATTCTAAAAAAATTATTAATTTACTGAAGTGAACCACAAACAAAATGCATTCTGACATAATAAAAAACAAAATGCAATTCACACTGATATAATACACTTATAAATATATCGGTACTGTACAATGTATTTGATAGTTATTTTAACAATACTAAGTTAAGAACAAGTTTAATAATTACCAGTGACTCCATGAGCTTGTCATATATAATATTACATACAAAATTTAATACTATTCTTGTTAATTTGTACGGTTTATAATTATAGTTTTGTATATCTTCACGTAGCCGACAGGTCGTATGTTCGAACCTCTTCCCACAGAAGACCCGTCGTGTGAAGGGGCTGATGCACATTAAATCTATCATGGTTTAAACATTCTCCCGTTGGCATAGTGTGGTAGTTTAGAGAGTGGGTGAGATAGCTCAGGTGTCATCCTCATTAGTTTATCGTGGTTCAAAATTACGAGATCCGCCGCCAATAGCCTTCATGTTGCTTTATAGAGTGACGTCAATAAAACACTTATTCTAGAACTTCTACTGAGCGAGTATTAGACTATTAATAACTTCAGCACCTTCACTCATCGCTGTGTAACATTCTATGACACATTTGATATTCTCAGACACTATCCTCTAATATACTCTCTTCTATTCATTTCAGATGTATTAAAAGTTTTACGCCTATTTGAATACATCACATTTAATTCACAATGCAAGATTCTCCTACCAAGCAGCGTCATAAAGAACCCCCCCCCCAGGTTGGTTAAGAGAAACGTGCGTGAAAACCTTCCACATTGATCACAGAATTAAACTGTACTAATATTTAATTAATGATTGGGGAACACTTCTTTATGTTGTTGTTGCTTATGGCCACCTGTCTGACGTACTCAGATCGAGGCTCACAATGTTCATCATGGCAACGGGCTAGAGATACGTCTGTCATTAGCCTAAGCTTTGAGCCGATGAAGGTGACAGAACGATTTTGCTCACGATAAATGGCGACACCAATCAGACCCACAGATTTAACGAGTACGTGCTCCGTTTGTACTCGGCGAGTATTTGGTGGCATCGGGCATTGAACCCAGGCCTTCTGGTCTGGCGTCCGATGCTCTAACCACTAGGCTACCCGCGGCCCACTTCTTTATTGTTCATATAATGGATCTTAAGGTATCCGACTACTTGCGAAAACTTTTTTTTAAAAAAAAATTAAGATATGGGGATTTTTTGTTGTTGTTGTTTTTAGATTTGTTTGGTACTTTTTAAGAAAAACAAGCTAAAATTAAAAATAGAAAAAGAAATTATTATTATTACTAAAATGGGTAAAAATTGACAAACAATAACATAAACGCGGTCCATTCCGTACCAAAAGTTTATGAACAAATTTTCAATTTTTCAATTCTGATGTGTTGCTATATTATTCATTTTTTGAAATGACTTTCAGGATAAGAGATATCTTAATTTTTACAAAAACTAGAGAAGTTTATCTTAGTTATATGAAATTGTTTTAAAAAACAGTAGTTATATTCGCATAAGGGGCCGTAAATTTTGTAATAAAACAGTCATTAATAAATCTGAAAGCTAAAACATTTCTACTATCATACAGAGCACACACAAGAAATTTAAGTTCATTATTTTCAAAACTTTTTTAGCAATCGCTGTTCCCGTTTGAGCATTTAAAAATTTTTTTTTTAAAAAAACACACTTTTCGAATAAAAGTCGTTTTAAAGTATGGCATCTTGCTTAAAGTAATGTCATATGCTTTTAATAAAACACTTGTAATTTTTGTTCTAGTGAACGGAAAATATTAAACTTGGTATTTTTATTAAACTAATAAGATGGCCTATAAAATAAAATCATAAAAAAATTGTCAATTTTTGGCAAAATTCACAATTTTAAGGTACTCGGATACCATAAGGAACCAAAATTTTAAGGAAAAAAATCATGGTGTTTAGTATTATTTTATCAGATAGCACACTTCGTAACAGAAACAACTAAACTCAATCCTCGTCCCCGATAAATCAGGCTAAATCAACTGATATTGTCCGGACTAATTTCATTTGTTGTATGAATTCTGAGAAAAGCCATATTCCGCGATTAACACGTATATTAGCATTTGGTACAATACTGACACAATCTTATCTGTTGTACAGAAATACTATGTGCTCAAATTTCTATGTACACTTAAGATAAAAGTAATTGCGGTGATTTTACCCCGGATGCGCATTCATGGGAATGAATGTTAGTGAAAGCGTCGGCTAATTAAATGATGATCCGAAACGCAGGCCAGACGCTCATAAATAAGTTAAGAAGAAATGCTATTATATGTGAAAAAAAGGGGATAGGGTAAAAAAGATAATGGGGGACTATTTTATCTGAACAGTAATCAAATGGAACACTTTTCTGGCTCAAGCATTTTTTTCTTCTTTTCTTCTTTCCACGTTATCGTACCATGTTTTTCTCGTGTGATGCTGCTATTTTGAATTGCTGTGAATAATTGTTCGTATCCTGCGATTTTTTTTCTCTTCGTAATATTTTGCTTAGAGCAGGGTGGCCAACCCGGCTGCATGCGTGCCACAATGTGGCATGGCTGAGTTAAGAGTATCAGGACATGTTCGAAGGAATAAAATGCCAAAAATAAGACTTTGTTTATGGGACATATATCTTTAAAAATTTCCAACTAAGTACAGATTTTTTTGTGATCTCTAAAATATTTTCATCATTCTGTAAAAATACAAGAGTAATTTTCTAGTTTAATTTTTTTTTCTGTTTAGTTTTAAGTTGGACATAATTTTTGGACATATAGTAGTTAGTCCGGATGGATTTAGAATCCAGAATGGCCGGATATTAAATTATAAATGTCTAATTATACCTATATTCCAGTGCTTCTCAAATTTTCAATATTTGCGACCCAATATTTAATCATAATTCTCATAGCATCCCCCCCCCTACGATTTTAACCTCTCAAGGGCCATTGGCATATATAAACGTCTTGCTCAGCTAAAACGTTAATTGCCCTGGACGTATATATACGTCTTTCCGAAGTACGATTTTTTCTGCGTACTTCTACCCATAAATTTATTCCAATGACTTTGGAATGCATTGAAAAGACATTGACTGTGTTTGGGAAGAATCTGCTTGTTTATTCCTTTTCTCCCCCCCCCCTCCCAACCCAATACATCATACCCGCGTGCCAACGTGGAAAACGATGGCATTGGTGAGCGAATCGCGTAACTTTTAGTCGGCAGAAAAGAGATTAATTATAAACCGTACAAATTATAAAGATAAGTGTTAATTTTTGTATATAATTTTATATATAAGCCCATGGGGTCACTGGTAATTATTAAACTTGTTCTTAAATTAGAATTGTTAAATTAATTATAAATACATTGTTTAGTACTGATACATTTATAAGTAAGATACATTAAGTCCGTTATACCAGTGTAAATGTGTGTTTTATTTTTTATGTCAGAATATATTTTGTTTGTTTACATCCATCATATTAATAATTTGACTTAAAAACTTCTGTTTTCAACTTTTTAACCCACGCCCTCGTAGGGGAGCACGCCCTACAGTTCGAGGAACGCTGCTATACTCACTTACTCATCAGAAACTTATACAATGACCCAAAATGATGAAAATACTCTTGTTGTCTTTGAGCGTCGGATCCTAAGAGGCATTTTTTGCTAAACTCAAGTTGATGGCATTCGACACAGACGCTCTGATTTTGAACTCTGACAGGCCTTCAGGGAATCAGACGTTGTCAAATATATAAAAATTCAAAGAATAAAATGAGCTGGCCACGTTATTTAAAGGAATAAAGAACGGTCAGTACAGAAAACCTTTTTGTCCAAGCCCAATGGAACAAGAACTAGGGATTGACCCAACATCAGATGGGTACCTTGTTCTAAAAAGTTCCTTGTTACCTAAAAAGTACCTTGTTCCCTACGTACTAAAAAGGGGTATCTGTACCTTGAGAGGGATTCATTGGAAAACCTTGGGCAAAAAAAAAGAAGCTTGGAGTTAAAATTCTTTGAGATGTCTAAGGCCCGAGTGAGATTCTAATGCCATTGAAGATGTTTTGCTTTGCTTACTTATAAGAATCACGCGTCAGTTTTAATGCCTATAATTCATCTCAGAGCCAGATAGTCAAGTGCTTATGGTCACGAACTCATGGCCAATGTTTTGGAGTCCTGGTGACTACTAAAGATCCGCCGAGCAGTTTTTCATTTTTAAGTGGTGTGGAAGTGTGGAGAATGGGTGCCAGCTCGAGTGTTGTCTTCGTCTCTTAAGGTATCCGACTGGTTGCGACTTATTATAAAAAAGGAAATATGGGAGGTTTTTTTTGTTGTTATTTTTAGATTTGTTTAGTATATTTTAAGAAAAATGTGCGAAAGTTAAGAAGAGAAAAAGAAATTATTACTAAAATGGGAAAAAATAGGTAAGAATTGACAAAAAATAGCATAATCGCGGCCCATTCTGCACCAAAGGTTTATGAACAAATTTTCAATTTTTCAATCTAATGTGTTGCTATATTATTCAATTTTGAAATAACCTTCAGGATAAGAGATATTTCTTTTTTACAAAAACTAGAGCACTTTATCTCGGTTACTATATGAAAATGCTTAAAAAGACAGTGATTATATTCACATAAGGGACTGTAAATTTTGTAATAAAACAGTGATTGATCAATCTGAAGGTTAAAACAATTCTACTATTATACAAAACTTACAGAAAAAATTTCAGTTAATTATGTTCAAAACTTTTTTAGTTTTGAACATAACTGACCCCGTTTGATTATGTTCAAAAAATCACATCTCGAGTAAAACGCGTTTTAAAGTATGATATCTTGCTTAAAGTAATGGCATCTGCTTTTACTAAAACACTTGTAGTTTTTGTCCTAGTAAACGTAAAATGATAAACTTGGTATCTTTACGTAGCTTATAAGATGGCGCATAAAATAAAACCATGAAAAAATTTGTCAATATTTGGCAAAATTCACAGTTTTAGGGTAGTCGGATACCTTAACAGGGTTCATAATTGCGATACCTTTATCTAATAGTTTCAAGTGTAACTTCAGAATGTATTGTTTGTGAAAAATCAAATCTTAAAACTAACTTGAGGCTTTCTTTGATGTTATTACAAATAAATGTTAACGAGGTTGATTGTGTAAAGTGAAAAGAAATACAGTTAAATAAACAGGGGAGTAACAATGAATTGCGAATAGTGAAGAGGCTGTAACTTCAATGAGTTTAATTTATTGATACTGTTTTCTATGGAATTAAATAGCTTTTTTTATCCAATATACAATATAATGAATGCAAGAAAACTTCTTCACCAACTGATGAATCTTGATGTAAACATTCTTAACTTATTTTTTTAAAAATTTTTGGTAATTCTCTTAAGAGTTAGTGTTTTTAAGATTTAATAGTCATTTAGAAATGTAAAATTGTTTAAATTACTTATAGTGCTTGATAGTATTGACAGTAACACACAAAGGGGGGGGGGGAGTTTGGACCCCTCTCCCATTACCCTTTACTTTCTTCCGATTGATTATAATCCTATGTATGTAATACGTAAAATAATTAAAATTTATTTTATTAATTAATGCAAATTATTTATTAAATAGTTTATTTTTTACCATTTTTTTGTTCCCTATAATCGATGTGAATGTATTTGGAGGCATATTAAGGTGTAATCCGGGATTGGGGGACTTTTGATCCTTGAAAAATTCAAGCCTTCTTCACAAATTTCCCTGCGCGTCAACAGTATTTGTACAAACGAGCCAAAACGCATTTATAAATGCAAGGCTGTAGAAATTGCACTTCAAACAAATTTAATAATTTAAGTAAATAATGTAATAGTTTTTAAAGGAAAAATTTTTCAAATGTAAGATGCTATGAAGGATAAATATTAGTAATGAATCCAAAATACAGGAGAAAAAAAATTAATTTCAAATTCTCGAGAACAAAGAATTCTAGATAAATTTTAATAATATCTCTGTTCCTGTTAAAAACTAAAGGAAAAAATCTTCATTTTTTTTAAAGCTTATTCCATAAAAGAAAGACATTTTACATTTGAAAGTAGGTTAATAAATTAGGCAATTCTGAAATTTGTTACCGAACAATAAATAACAACTTAAATTGTTAATGACAAAAAATAAAAAATTGAAAACTTTATCTTTTATTTTATTGATATAAAATTTGCGATATTATGCTCTTTTCTTATTTGGAGAACATCCATTCTTGCTTTAAAGAAGAACCTATTGCATATGAAACACCTGATAACTAAATCCTCTTTTCTAAATACTCCCCAACCTATAAGTTCGCAATCATCTATAAAACTTAATCACCAAAGCATGTTTGTGGTTCTCAACCACAATCTGGTATCTTACGCGATCGCCCACCCTCCTAGCACAAAAGACAACCCCTCTAACCCCTCTCTATATATCGCTTTTTTATTTCACTTGAGACTCTTCAACTCCCCATTCCTCCCCCACCCCCCTATGTGTACGAATTCCCTCTAGAAAAGAAGACCACTGAAGCGACGATAGGGGGGAATCAATCAGTCATATTCAGTGGCGCGCTCAGTGGCGTCTTTTGAAGCGTTTTCCTCCCCTTTTAACACCGGGACAGGCCTACCCCCCAAACTTCTCTGTTGCGTCGTTTCGTAAAAGCAGCCGCAAAAAGTTTGTTTGAATAAAACCCTTTATGCTCCCCAAAGCATGAAATCTCATGCATTGGACTTTCTGGCTCCTACGAATCGGAGGATTTTGTTCCTTTTTTCTTCTCCTTATATATCGTCTGCGTCACCCTTTCGTCGACCCTTCTGTACCATTTTCCTCACGATTCATTTCTTATCATCTCCATATGAAGATGGATTTCATTTTGACCTCCTGCGAAGTCTATTTCAGGTTTAATATTTTTTTTATTTACTTCGAATTTATGGAAGACGAACTCTTTAGTGCCGAACTCTGTTCTTTGATCTGTTGAGCATCGATTCGTTGGGCACATATTTTTATCAGAGATATCAAAAAAATAAAATGAAAAAGTATATATATTATAAAAGAAAATGCTTTGTGTGTGCTGCTCCACTCTTAAAAAAGCATAGAATTATTCTAAGGGTTTTTATAAGTCAAAGGACCTTTAATAATAGTTTAGAATTGTAGCAGCCAATCTTGAAATTCTGTCTCTTGTACAACAAGGTATGGAAGTCTCTTTTTGATGAACATCCAAGCTACAAAGATCATGTATTATTCTTTTGTAAAACTTTTTTTTCTTTCTTTTAAATTTAATGGAAGAAAAATTCGTTGATACATCATAATCGAATGAAAAACCAAGCTGAATACCTCACATAGCATACAATTCGAAATTCATTTGGGAGTTACTCAGAAACTGAACAATTTAGAATTGCAAATGGTTTTTGTCTCTCTCCAGAAGTTTAATATTTTTCAAATTGTGAGCCATTTTCAAAAGTCATTGAGTCAGTTGTCATTTTTTTCTGGAAATGTAAAGTTTTGAAAACTAATTTAATTGATTTTTGTTTCTAATAATTTTTTTGGAATTATCCGGTATTAAGGCATTTGTCTAAATATTTAATTCTAGAGTATCATTGTAATCTTAATTTATGTCGAGTTTAGTTGCCGATTGGATTCTTACCATAAGAACACACACATTTTTGTCGTCAATGTTTAAAAATTTGCTTAATTTGCTCCATTTTATACCAACGGAATTAAATTACTGCTTTACTTATTTAGTAGATTACAAAGTTTTCAAAAATGAGCTTTAATTAATTACATAAATTCTGACTGCAGATTAAATGTCATATGAAAATCGATTGCAGGTATTTGTGAAAAAGCTTTAAATTTTAGCTGGAATGATTGAAATGTTTTATTATTATATTCGAACTTTCATAATTCGAAAAATTTTGGATGATTCTATTTTTTCTTCAATTTCTCTTAAACCACTACAGTAAAAACAGTGATTGAAATTTTTCTATTGGCGTGCATTAGCGTTGTGTTTAAGGGCAAGTGTTCATTTGTGGTATTCCCGAAATTGGGGCAGGAATATGTTAAATTGAATTTTTTTGGATGATTTTGGCTGAGATGGTTGAGATTGCCTCTTATCGCACACTGACCCTATCTAATTAAGGTACACAGTAAAAATATTCGATTTTATTGAAAAATATATGTTATATTGTATGTTGTGTTTCGTAAAATAAAACCTGTGTGTTAAATCTTTGATCGGGCAGTTAACATTACAAAAAAAAAACCCTCATCTTTATAAGAAAATATATCCAATTTGAATTTTGTTTCGGGTCTTTTCAACTTCGAGACTCATACTTGACTATAGAAATAAACTTTTCTTGGAAAAAATATTTTTTTCCAGCTAACTTAGCTTGTGAAAAGGAAAATACTGCTAAAAGAATAGATTTTAAATAATTTTATTTTCAGATATAAAAGTATTAAGATATTTTATTTCTGTAGAATGGTTCTTGTTTTTATTTATGTTTCTTAATATTTCTTTCTCTTTATTTCTTTCATAGCACTATTAAGTTGCCTTTTTTTTATAAAGAAAATGAATAAAAGCAAATATGATTATATTTCATTATCAATATACGGGATATATTTTATTCCAAACATAATTTACGTTTCGAGGCATATTATTAATAAAATGAAGATATATATATCTATATTAAGCTTAACTTAATTTTTATTCCTAAATTTTTTTAAAATATTGCCATATTATGACGAAACTTTTTCTACTGTAAGGGAAGGTTGGATCTTGTAAAGTAAGTTTAACCCTATTTCACTGTCCTAAGCTATTGATAGATTTAGAAATTCAATTTAGAAAGACAATAGTTTTCCATTTTGGTCTATTGACTTTTTATGTTTGCTTATATTTTGGCGGATTTTTACAGGTTTTCAAATCCAATTCAACCCATTATTTGCTTTGTAAGATATATATAGGAAGAGAGACTCACTCATTCATCACATATTCAGAGTTATTAGACCTAGAAACCTGAAAATTCAGAAGTATGTTTCTTTTGTTGAGTGAAGATCCGTGAAGAACAAGTGTTGTAGAAATATTCTCCAAAGTGGTTTGAGGGGATTACATGGGTATTCTAGATAAAAAAAAAATGTTCCCTTTTAAAGCTACTTAACCTACAAAACTAAAATTTGCCATGCTTGTTTCTTTTGTTGAATGGAGATCTGTTAATAGAATAGTTGGGAAATATACACCATATGGGAGGGGGTTATGGAGGCATAAGCAATATGTATGCGCTTTTAATTTAAAACTTCAAGTTCTGTCCTTTTAAAATCAAGAAATAAGGGCAATAAAAATGCTTTTCTGTATAATGCTGACTTTGATATCAATAAATTGAAAACAAAATACAATTTTACAACATCATGAAACACCTAAAAAAGCGGGTAGCGGCTAGTACTAATATACATGAATACTTCAATATATATATATATATGTGTATATAAGTCAACATGTATACATATAAGACACACATATCTGCATGTATATTAGGTGTTCAATTATACATATAAACACATGTGACAGTATAAACATTTGTGGTTGTAATGTTTTATAAGGAATTCAGAATATTTTTTACTACGCGCCATTTTATGATTTAATCCTATTTTATAGTATTTCCATTGGATTCTCTCTTTTATGGCTCTTAATAAGGTTTAAATGCAAAAGAATTGAATTTTCGGTTTTGTTTCATAAGCTTTTTAGCTATGAAAATAGGTAGGAATAAAAGCAGTTCCTGTACAAGAGGTTAAGCAATAAGAGTGATAATACGAACTAAAACTACGTGTAAGAAATATTACCATTATAATTCGATAATCATGGGTAAACTTAGAAAGAGAGAGTCTGAGTTATATATATAAGCTCGAATTTAATATAACAGTTGCTACTTTTAAATGTTTTATCCTTAATTTTTAATCTGTGCGTTCTTTTTATTTCAAATAAAGGTTTTTTAACACCTTTTATAAGCTTCACTTGTATGTAACGGAATCTTTGAACTCAATTTTTACCCACTTTAAAAGATCTGATTAATTCGAAATTTTGCTCACTTGTTCAGGACCAATGACAATACAATAATTTAATAATTTTGTTCCATTGTCCTGGTCAGGATCATCAGGTTTAACGATTTCCCATTTTCAGATCCCATCCCGCATCTGGCGACTCATTTCAGATCCCATTTCCAGATTTGGCGACTAAAAGATTAAGTTACAACTTAGTTCGATTAACTATAGAAGGATGTTTCTTAGTTTTTTAAATTTATTAAATATTCTTTTCAAGCTCATATTTGTAAATACGTTTGAAATAAATAAAAAAAATATCTGTTTCTTTGATTCTTTTAGTCAATCCCTACATTTTAGAAAGAAATTAATTAATTTAATACCATAACTGCCGAGGATAAAGTTATCCGAGAGTTCGCTCACCAGTGCTCCCGTTTCTCACACAGGCGCGTCATTATGCTGTGCATGGGGCGGGGGATAAAAAGAACATAACTAAATCCTTTTCTGAAATAAATAAATCCTTCAGAAACACACTATCCAGGGTACAGTATAGGGTATTACAATTCAAAAACTTTAAAGTTTAACTCCTAGCAGAACAAAGCAAAGGTTTGGATTTCGCAAAGGGGTATGTATATGCCAGGGGCAGTTAACTCATCGGTTGAGTGAGATATCTGAGATGTTAAAACACTAAGACTTCTGTGTAATTAGTCGTGCAGAAAGTTTTTTTAAAACTTTCTTCTTTGAATACTTATGTTTCATATTGTTTTCTTTGAAAAACTTCTCTCTAATTATCTAATATTAAAAAATGTTTCATTTCTACATACCTTTAATTACTAACAGAAGTGTAAAAGTCCCTCAAATAAGCAAACACGCTATTATGAACGAAAGATAAAGTATTTAAGTTAAAAGCTACAAAATCTTTTTTTTAAAATCCTACTCGAATTATTTTCAAATTATTCAAACCACGTCATGAAAACAATTTTTCCCCCTACATGACATGCATTTCCGATAAATAATACTAACAAAAATACACTAACTATATTGCTAAATGGATAGTAGTTTCAAGGGTGAGAAGAGAAAAAATGTTGGGGGGGGCACAAAAATAAACCCTCAAAAGAGTTACATGATCAATTCTGTGGAGGAAGTATATCCTCCCACATTTAACCCTCAACCCTGCAAAAGGAAGGGTTGCACCGGAAAAGAAGCGGAGGTTGAAAGATTTAACCTCCTCTAAACGGCTTGGTGATCATCGCCTATTGTTGACGGAAGCCTTGAAAAGGGCCTTCTGTCTGAATTAAGGAGAGACAGATGAAGGGAACATCCCCTTGAAGATCATTCATCTTGTATGATTTATTTTTTTCTATCTCTTCAACTTCTTTTAAATAAAGAAGAGGAAAAAAACAGAGAAAAGAAGAAAGAGAGAAAGATTGAGAGAGAAAAGGGGGAGAAAATAAACAAAACAAACTGAAGAAGCACGCTTTAAGTGAGCTTGTTTTTAGGGGGGGATAAGGGGGGTTGAGTAGACATTTATGTTGCTCTTTTCACACTAGAGGGGGCTAAAATGCTCTCATCATCAAACGGAATGCGAAGAGCGGCATTTGAAGATGCCTTGTTGAGGTGCTGGAAAATTGGTTACGTTTCTTTGGGATGATAAAGAAGGGGATGATGATGAAGAAAAAAGTGAGGAAGAACTCAATTATTCCGCTGAGATTCTTTTCTTTCTTCTTAACTTTTTTTTCTCTTCTTTTTTTTTCTTTTACTCCTAATGTACTTTGAGTAGAGTTTTCACTCCTTTTCTAACAGTTCACCGCTTATAAAGGAGCTACTAACACAATTTTTTTCTTCTTCTCTTTTTCTTTCTTTATACGCTTCTAAATCTTTTTCTTTCTTTTTTTCTTCAAATGTGTGTAAAAGAACTCTTGTGATTCGAGTGATTGTTATTTGAGTGTATTGAGTTTTATTTCTTGGCAATATATGGTAGGTTTCGACTCTAAATGGGTTTGATTAACTCATTGAAGTGCTTTTAGAGTCGGAATAGAGTGTAGTGTGGTTAAGAATCCGGTTGGAAAAAAATAAATACGTAAGTCAAAGATGACGATAATAGATGTTTAATTTGAAAAATGAGAAACATCGGTTATTTATGCGATTTCTATTCGCTTAATTTTTTATTTCCAAGTACTTAATATATTAAATACTATATAAATCCACCACGTGGCAGCGGAAGTGCTATCGGGAGAGCCTCAGGACATGCTACCTGCAGAGCCAGTTGAAAACATCCTGACGTGCTAGCAGTGAGCCTCACCCAGTCTTTTCACGAACTGAAACTGGAACTCCATATGGGGGGGGGCATTCGGACAAAGGCCGGTTCGCGAAGGTGTCGTGATAGTGCGTGGAGGCCCTTCTTTTCTACTTTGTAAACTTTTACCTAACTCAACTGTAATTAAACATCTTTCATACAATTCTCCCAACGCGAGTCTCTTCCCCTTTTGTGTTAATTTATATATATGTAATATTTCACTTAAATTTTCTCACAAGGGCTTTTAATTCATAATGGCCTTAAACCCTACAAGACATAGCGTGATAATTAATTTATATTTTTTCAGCCTAACGGAAAATAATCATAATTTTACTCTCCAAAACTGAAACTTTGGCATTTTAAAACAGGATGATGCAATCTTGCATCACGTTTGTATTCGGACCAATCAGAAAAGCCTTTACTGGAAATCATATAATTCTAACAGTTTCCGCTTGACCAAGACAAAAAAATAGATGAGATCTCGGGAACGAGCAATGAATGCTTTTGTGATTCTGTTGTGTTGTGTTTCGCAGCTGTTCTCTGCTCGTATGATAATGAACTAAATTCATGAAGGTCCTATGATAGATACAATCACGTGCTCTATAAAATTGTAAAATTTAGATAAAACTTCGCATTCGATAAAGATGTTCCAAAGATTAAGATTCTTCAAAAAGTTTTTCAAATTGTTATAAAACATCTCAAATGTTACACGTGCATTTTGTGTACCTATGTGCATTATAATTCTTGACAAATACATACATCTTTAAAAAAATTATGTTAAACATAAAAGTTAACAACTAGGAAGTTCATGAAATGATTGGCTGGAAATTCGTGACAGCATTTATCATGTGACTGTGACGTCACACTTGTAAATGAATTGATTGACTGAAAACACGTGACTATAGTTATCACGAGGCACTGACGTCACATGAGGGAATAAATTGATTGACCGGAAATACACGATTGTGGTATTGACACGTGGTATTGACGTCGAATAAGTTTATGTATTAATTGGCTGGAAACGTGTAATTACAGTTATCACGTGACTTTCACGTGACACGAGTTCATGAATTGATTGGTTGGAAACACACGAGTGCAGTTATCATGTGACTGTGACGTGACATAAATTTAGCTCATTGAACTAATTATAGAAGGACAGTTTTATAGGGCATATATGCTTGTAAAGTTATTTCAACTTTACACTAACAGCTATTTATTTTATAATCTGATGTAAAGATGAGGAATCAAATATGCAATTTGAAGTCTCCCATTTAGTATAGATTTCTATAATCTGATAATTGTTTGCGGTTACACTCGCGTAATTTGAATTTAAATAACTTCCGCAGAATAATGAAAGAAGCAATTATTTGTCTTCCACTAAGCAGCACAGCAATAAAATAATTCATTATTTTGATATGCTAGTGGAATATGCGTGTTATAAATATCAAACTTAAGTGAAAAGAAATTACCTATCACCAGATTCATTTCTCAATAATCGGTAAACACTTTGCATATAAGTGCAGAATAATGCAAACGCAGTGCTTGGATCCTAACCCCCAAACTGTGTGGGGGGAAAAAAACCAAAACCATAAACTCCAAAAGCGATGATGACGTTTATGTACTCTTACTTGAATGTTGTGAGTAACAGGTGAAAAATGGTATTTGTCACAATCCCTGTGAGTGCAGTGTAAAAAGCAGATATTTAGAGTTCGATTTCCACTACGGGGATACAAATAAACTCTAATGTCATGGACCCGTAAACAGTTCTACTCGATTCAATGAAACGGTTATTACCATCGTATTTTAATACTGCGACTCATTGACAAAATCAATCACGAAGAAAACATGGCAGATGCCCCTTCGATTTCCGTTAACATAAGCCAATATTCCGTTAGGAAAGCAAACATGTGACTACATTTGTAGAGCCAAATATGCATTACTATTATTGAAGAGGTTCAGAGATTTTCATTCTTCTTTTTCTTGTTTTTTTTTATCGTAAGAATTTTTCGAATATATTGATGAAAATTGGAAACGGATGTCATATTTTTATAGGTCTATAATATCTATATTAATTATGAATAAATTAATCGAAATCGTTTTGGTATCTCTGTGAATAAATCGTTTGGTGGATAGAGTGAAATCGGTTAGTTGTGTCATGGAAGCAAAATGATTGTTCGATGTCTCTATAAATATACATTAGTGTTAATAAAATTGGAACTTTGATTGTGAGGCAAGAATTGGCGTGTTTGGCGATAATTTATTTTTAAGCCAATATGTGGAATACTGCATCTTGTCAGACTTTTAGCTTCAAAATAATTCGCCCTATTTTTTTTTTTTTATTTATCATGCATATATTGATAAAAATAATTTCATATTATTGTTAAGAAATTTCAGCACTAAAATTTATTAAAATCGCTAGTTACGGATTTTATAGGCCTATAATATTTACATTAATTATGAATAAGTTAATTGGAATCGTTATATCTCTGTGAATAAATCGTTTGTTTGATAGAGAGAAATCGGCTAGTTGCGTCAGGGAAGCAAAATGAATGTTTGATGTCTATATAAATATACATTTGGGTTTTGTTAAATAAACTTATTTTGACTTTAGATCGTTTTCGTTGTAATAACAGGAACTTTAACTAGCGACTTCCTGGTATTAAGCCAGTATGGGAATTTATTTTGTCAGGCTTTTAGCTTCAAAACAACTCGTCCTACTTTTAAATTATCATGCTTACATTGATAAAAATAACTTCATATGTTTGTAAAAATATTGTAGCACTTAAAATTAATTAAAACCTCTAGTTAAAAAAGTCATTTTTTTATAAATTCGGTTTTTAATTCTTGTCTCTTTTTTTAAATTCATGTTTCCAACTGTTAAAGAAATTTAATTCTGGGCTCTAGAACCTTATTTTTAATTTTTATTAAATTTCAATTCATTTTGAAAAAAATAATTAAAAATCCTTTTTTATCATATTATTTTAGAATTAATACCAATCAAGATTAGTCTGATTGGAATTTTTAAATACAACCAGTTAAAAAATCTTTAAAGGTGAGGAAAAATTATGAGAGGTAGCTGTAAGAGAAATTTTTATAATTAACTAATTTATGTACGAAACATTTTTTTACTTAAGAGTTTTTTTGTATTCCTTTAAGTTTAAAACACATTCTTCTATTTTGTATATCAAGGTTAATTTTAGAGAAAATTAATAACTTATTATAAAAATTGGTTTGACTGTAATTTTTTCATCCTTTGTAAAAATATAACAGTATATATTTGAATATCTTGAAATCTTTTCAGAAATAGAAATAATTTTAGATTTAATTTATTTATTCCTAAATTAAAGAGAATTTATTTTAATAAACAATACTTCTATATTTTGACTTAAAATGATTCACAAAGCGAAAAAAAGCTCTCATTTTGTAAGATATTAAATGATAAGAATTGTTTAACTGTAAATCTCTCTCAGAATATAAATTTAAAATAGTATTTCTCGAGCATAAAACTTCCATTAAAAAAGGACTTGTTTATAAAAATTTATCTACAATATCTTCAAAATTTTTACATTTACTTAAAATAAGACTTAAATTTTTACTGTGAATTAAATATTTAAAAAAAGTTATGCACATAAATTTTTTAACACTATGCTAAAAAACTTGACATCTGCAGAAAGCTCACTTGGCGAGATTGGCCATTTGGCGACAAAATCTCAACAAAATAGGATCTATAGTCACAAGTATCTTATAGAGTTAAGAACACTATAATCTGCAGAAGTCTGAAAATAACAGAAATGTAAAAATTCACTGCGGAATTCTTTTTTAATTAAAGCAAGAGAATTATGTTTTGGTTTATTGGCAATAGTTTATGTTTTGCTTGAACGAAATGTTCATTGTGCCCTTTTATCCAAGCGGACTCTCTGCCGACGTCGAGCCTAGAAAAGACACAAAAATACATACCGGAATATTCACAAGCTTGGTTCCACAATCGGTGGACAGCTTTGAAAAAAATATCGACAATTTGTAATAATAAAAGTCTTTTTTTTTTCTTTTCTAGTATATAATTCATGCTCAAAATATGAAACTCATTCCTAAAAACAATGACATGCAAATACAATAACTATCTTCTTTTCTACTAAACAAAAAAAAATAAGAAAGTCAAATACATGACTAATACTAAAAATAAATTGTTCAACACATTGACATCTACGCACGAAAAAAAAGTAAATCTACTGCGACAATTTTTGCTACTAAAATAATTTTTGAGAATTAGGGTTATCAAATAAATTTTATTTGTATCAAAACTCAAGATGCATAGCTATTCTAAAATAATTATCGGAGAGATTTGTTCGCGGTTGTTTAAAATTCTTTGTTTTTGTCTTTTTAAACATCATGTTATACCTTTTGTTTTTATTCTCATAACTTTATTAGTAAAATATAACTTTTTTAAACATACTTTTCGAAGTTGCATGGTCAATTTGTATCTTATTTTAAATATCATTCTTGGTACAGAGTAATTAAAAATAATGAAATTTCTAATTGCCCAGATTTTTTTTAAAAAAAATATATATTTCTCCTTACAAATTCAGTTATGAAATATCTGTTGCCATATTTTTTGTTTGAATATGTAAAGCAATTTAGATTGATCCATTTAGCCTACTTTTTCCGTTATTTATGTTTGTGTTTGAATTAAATTGAACTGAATTTTAAATCCCTTATATATTTTCAAATATTAAACATTTCCTTACATTCATTCTAAAGTATAATAAAATAGAAGAAATTTAAATAAAAATCAATAAGAAATTAATTCTTAGTTACGGGATTCACTAAGTATTATTTTTTAATATGTAATCTATCATAGATTTGAAATAATTTAGAAAAATAATGCTGTTGCATTCTTAAAATCATTTAAATAAATTTGTAGTGGTATTAGTATAGCTTGACTGTAATTGTAGGTTTTTTAGCATAATGATTACTTCATAGTTGGGTTAGCCAAAATAAGTTGCAAATAAACTCTTATCAATATAGCGTATCTGTAGCATACATTAATACGGGGCTATTTAATAGAATAGAAGATTTTTTCTAATATTAGTGAAAGTCTTATGAAATGCATTTAGCACTATCCATAAACTTCTTGAATCGCCAAAGGTCGTCGGCATAGAAAAGGCCCTTTTGGACGCCATCGGTGCCATTTGATTTCTTTGCATATAAAAGCATAGCAGTGCATGAAAAATACAACAACAACAGATAAAAATACAAAACTATCTCTTTTAGCACAAAAAGCACATTCAATCAAAGATGGGTAAATTTTATTATATATATTTTTTATTTTAAAAGCTACAAACACAATATTTTTTTTAATAGTAAATATTTCTTTACACACAGAATTGTAATATTAGCATTTAACTTTAGTTCCATTAACCAAAATTCTATTTATATTAATTTAATTATTTTACATTATTTATCTATTTTGAAAATAATATTTAGTATCTGAAAGTTTTGTAAAATTCATTTGGCTATCGATAATCGAATCTTGTCGCCAAAGCAACTACAAAAAATATCGTCTGTAGATTAAATTATTTAATTGTATGTAATATTTGCTATGTAATTTTATAAATATATATCTAGTTTGAAATTAGGAACTTTCCCCCTGAGGCTAGCTTGATGTTAATTCAAATTAATAATAGATTTTCAGCTTTAAACTATTTAGGATGATAATCGTAAAGCATTGCATGTAGCTTGAGAACGATAATGGAAGGGTCTTAAAAGGCAAATGGTCTAAAAGGACTTTAACGACTATGGTCTTAAAAGGCAAATGGAAAATTTTTTATGTTAAATAAGACTGGATTGGACACCCTTTACGCTATGGAAAACCGAAAAAGTTGCTATTTCCGGTTCAACTTATTGACTCTATTACTATTTTATTGGCTACATTTGGATTCAGTGTACTGCTATAACATTTTTATTTTTATACTTGTTGCAGGATCTTAAGTGATATTAAACTTTTATTCAAATAAGAAATAACATGGAATTTAAATTAATTTTGTCCTCAATTGTATTCCGACAAATACAGTAAACCAGGGAAACGATATCGTTATGATGCATCGGGTATTAAAGACTTAATGAATGTATTGTTTTTTTAATGAATGGATTTATTATCATTATTAATAAAATAAATCTTCAGAAAAAAATGGCTTGAGCTTGAGTACATACAGGGTGATTATAATTAAAGGTCTACTTTCAAAATGCTGTAAATAAAAGAACCACTGCTCAGAATGACCTAAAATTTGAACTGAATATACTTGAAGAAGAGGAAAACGTAATGACGTAAGAAAAAAATGCATTGAAGTTTTCATTGTTACTTTTTATGTGGTTTTTAAGCCCCAGAACAATTAAAAACCGATTTTTCCCATCCGATGTGGATGGAGTTTTCACTAACCACCTTACCGTGGTGGATGGAGTTTCCACTAACACTGACATAACTGTTGGATGACTTGGAAGTCATTTTCACGTTAAAAAACCGAAACAATCATGCTCATTCAACACCTAGTTGTTTTAATGTGCAATTCATGCCATAGCTGTCGTAATTTGATTCATAATGTTACTCGTAGCCGAATCCACTTTCTTTATGTCACTTACAGTGTCATCTTTTGATACACTTTGGAATTTTTCCTTATGCCATGCCGTTTTCCCTTTCTTCAAGTAAATTTAGTTCAAATTTGAATTTATTCTGACCAATGGCTCTTTTTTTACAGCATTTTGAAAGTGGAACTTTAATTATAACCACCCTTTATTTTAAATGTTATTGACTGCATTTATATAATCCTCCAATATCAATGTTTTCGGATTACGTAATGTGTCTGATAAATTTATTTTCTCTTACTTAAACCAACGAAGGAAATTAATTTTAATTATTTTATATATTTCAAAGCTATTCTCAGTCATAAACGAGCTGTATTAAATGTAGCTATTTCTATTTGTTTTTAACCATCACATTTTTTAAAAAAAATCATTAAATTGCAAGTTTATTGAATTTTTTTAGATTATTAATTATTCCACGAGAAACAATATTGTGTCGTCCATACTCAAACTCAAGGATTGCGGAAGCAGCTTCTTGCCTGCTACATCCTCTACCCCCATTCCTCCCAACACCCTTTCTTCCAGCTTAGATAATTCTACGCTTGACGAAATTTCACGCATAACTGGTTTATTTGCCATTGAAGGTGATTTTTACCATCTCTTTGACTGATGGGTCCAGGTACAAGTCTGTGCTCCTCTTACGGAGAATCCTTTTAATTAAAAAACCATTTGCCTAAGGAAGGGGGGAAGGGAGAGGTCAAGGAGGGGTGGAGGGGGTAATTGTTCTTCGGCAGCGCAATCAGGATGGAGCGAGTGGCATTCATCATCATAGACCTGTAATCCAGTCGACGCTTACTGACACCCTCTGCGAAATTGTAGATGACTGAGTGTGTATCTCTCCTTCTTCCTTTGAAAAGAAGTGAAGAGAGAGAGAGAGTACTTGCTGTTCCATCCACCCCGTCACCCCTCCCTTCTTTCTTAATGACCACCCTTCTACCGGCGTGTTTGCATTGCCAGTCGGCAATGAGAAACTTTTCCCTCTTCCTCTCGTCTGCAGCTTTAAGTGCGGGAAAGTGCCGGAGACCGAGGGGAATGAAGTAGAAGAAGAACCTGAAGCAGAGGGGTGGAGGGGAAAAAAAGAAAAAAAAGGTGGGGTGGAGAGAGAAAAAAATCTGCGAAGATTTGCTTCTGGAAGTAGAGTGAGAGGAAGAGAGACATGTTCCAACGGTATAAAAAATGTGCGTGGAAAGAGGAGAAGGTTTGGCGAAGAGAGGAGAGAAAAAAAGAACGTTCTTTTTCCCCTCCCTCACTCTAAGAGTTGCGAGGGGGGTGTATTTGCATGGTGTGTGTGGCGAAACGAAGTTTGAGGGGTACATTATCCTTCCACCGAGTTGGAGTGATAATTTATTCACTTCGAGGGAAACCTAAGGGGTTAAATGCGTTTATAAATTCCTCGAATAAGTTTGGTAGGATCAAGTTTTTTTCTTCCCCTTGGATGGGGTGTTAAGGCTTAAGGTGGGAATCCGTGAATTATTTTGTCATGGTAGTTCAAGGAGACTTTTTACGCCAAGTTTCCTTTTTTCGTTCATTGCTTTAGGAAGTTTGAATTGTTTTGGTGGATTTAAACTTGATGAACGATGTTAGATTAAAAGGAATTAGTTAACTAGCCAGTTGAAATTTATTACTTTGGATTATATTTGATTGATTATAATAAAATGTTTTTTTCTGTGAAATTTTGTTACAGATAATATAAAGAATTTTTTATATGGAGGACGTGGGTACACTTTCATAAATGGTAGTTTTTTGTGTGATGATAATTCAGTGGTACACACAGGAATTTTTCAAGGGGTTTCAGGGTCGGAAGTTTACCGTTCTCGTACCATGAAGTTCACCATGCTCGCTGCCCAACATATTCTTTTAATTTTATAGATTGTCGAGAACAAAAAGCTGTACAAAATAAATTATTGGATGAATAATTAATGAAATTAATTATTAATAACAAACAATTAAATTTTACGTATTATATACATAGGATTATAAACTAGACTCAATGGTGGAACAGCCTATGGGTTCCAGGGCCTCCTGTGCCCATCTCAGTACATAGGATTATTATTCAATCAAAAAAAAATCAAAGGCTTGTGGGGGGGGGGAGTCCGGACTCGAGGGCACGTCCCTTGTGTGTGTGCCACTGATGATGTTGTATTCTTAGCCTCCCAGAGGGTATATCGGTTAGTGACGCTTATTGCTGTGCTGTAGGGATTGGGTTCTAATCGCGGAGAATGCATGAATGTTTGTAAATGTCAAGTGCCTGTGCAGCAGGAGGCACTCAAAATATTCATCGAGCCAAGAGTCCTCTCAAAAAGTTGGTGGAAGGGGTGTTATCCCTTAAAATTGGGGCGGAACGAAGCCAAAAGCGTACTCTCATCTGTATGGTGCTCAAAGCTGCATCTAACAATACACATAATCTATTTCCTTGTCGCGAAGAACTTCGTGGGTCTCGATCTGATACCGTCGATTGGGTGGTATTAGAAACAACAAAAACATAAAAGATGAAGTATTTTAAAGTTTGTGGATGCTATTTTATGCTGAATTTTTATGTGGCAGAACATTGGATTATATTTCATGCTGCAAATTTAATTTCAAGGAAAATTTTGATAATTAATGGTGAAATACAGTAATGAAGGGAATTGTCAACCTATGAAAAAATGTTGAAACCGTAACATACACACACACGGTTATTTTTTACCTTTACAAAAATTTATGGAGAAAAAAGCTTCTATAGTATAATGATAAGTTTTAGAGATAAAAATCATAAAACAATGCAACTATTCTAAGCAAAATAAGAAGGTAAAAAATTACATTTGCCACAGTTTTAGAATATAAATCAGTTCTTTTTAAAACTTTTATGCACAATTACAGTAGTAATTGAAGATTATATATCAACGTAATCATTATATATATATAACTGCATAATGCTTTTTCTATTTTATATTTTAAAAAACCTTTAAATATTCCTTTTTTAAAATTTATGTTCTAAAAAAAGTCTTATCAAAGGATTTACGTTTTTTACTGAAATGTGTCATGAAAAGTGTATTACATCAACACTAATAGACAGTTCCACACTTAAAAAAGATTTATTTCTTCATCCTTTCTACTCATTTCTGTAAATATCCTAACATTCTTTGCTGTCTAATCTATATTTTAAAAAAATTTCTAGAAAGCTTGTATCTTTTTCCCCCTTAAAGTAAACAAAATATTTAGTAATCATAACGTACTTTCATCCAAAAATAATTTTTTTTGCAGGGAAAAGACGTTTTCCTTTTTAAATGCAGGAATTGTATTTATCGCAATAAAAGGTTATTATGCAGTAATATTGCTCATAATGTTCATAAATCCTTATAAGCAGTGAATCATACAGCTTATAGTAGCGTTTATGATTGTTAATTACTGATTATTATTGCTATATTGTCAACTTTGTTTCTTCAATCTTGGTTGAAAGAATCCGTGATTTAATGCTACCAAAACTACGAACTAGAAGCTGATACATATTCAGTCTAACTTTGCGTGTGCTTCAGATATACAACAGTTACATTGAAGTTTCTGAGAGGGACGCTGACCAGGAGTATTAAAGAATAATTATTTAGTCGGGTATCCACTATCGTTTATTATTTTTTTTATTTTCAGAGGAAGCAAATGAAGAATTAGTACAAGTAGCATATAGAAAGTTAGCTGTATCTCGCACTAATGCTCTTTATAAAATTTTGTAGATGTCTAAATTCTCTACAAAATAAGAAAGCATACAGGAACATCTTTTTGTCTGCAATAGTTCCAAAAAATGTATCGGAGATACGAAAAATGTTAAGCATTGTAAATATCTGTGCCTACTAAATAATAGAGAGGAAACTTTAATACAGACCATTGCTACGCATAAAATTATTAATGAAACTCTATGTGAAAAATTAACTTAAAATTAGATTCCTTATAATTTAATAGAATACCAAACAGGGAAGCGAACCATAATCTATATAGGAACCCTTAATTTACATAATAATGGTAATCTCAGAATTGAAGCCCAGTGGCTGAGTGGTAGTGTATTGCACTTCCACGCACAGGTCCGAGGTTCAAATCCCGGGCTGGACAAGGTTGACTCAGTCTTTCCTCCCTTCAGTGGGTCAATAAATGAGTACCAAACTTGCTTGAGAACTGAAATCTTGGGGTTTCGCGTCAGACTGACCACTTGACCGAAACATCTATACACCAACCCCAGCGCCTAAGGTCACGTAAACTGAGATATGCACAGGAGGTGTTGGCCCTCATGGGCTGTTGCTCCACTAAGTTTAGTTCAGTCAGAATTATTTCTAGAATCATTATTGGTAATGTAACGAGCATACCCCTCTTTTAGCGTTCCAACACGTCAAGAATGGCGTCGGTAGCTTATTGGTCATGTTCATGAATTCATGCCAGGCACAATTTCTGTTGGGTTGTGGGTTTGAGACCGGGCCTACTAAAGATCCGATGCCTAGAGGGGCTGTTGCATGTTAAATATGCCGTGTTGCATATCAATATTAAGGCTCAAAAGCCTTATGTTTGTGAGGGGGGAAATTTAGAGTGGGGTGTCTGTGCAGGTGTTGTCTTCGTGCTTGATCAAGGGTCAAAATTATGAGCAGGGGCTTTTTACGGCAAGGGCTCTGGCCCAAGGCGTCCTCTCGTTTTCAATTCGGCCTCATAAGATCATGATCCGAAAAGTTTTCTTCGTCAAATGGTATTCCCAGAATATTCTTCAAAACATCTGAGAATTTCAAACCATATGCCATCTGGCGACAATCATAAGATTACATTATTATGTATGTCCGCCGTCCATGTCTAGGGTCTAGGCACACCATTAATACTACTTAGTAGAAATGTGGCAATCGGTCGACTCAGTTTGTGCCTAGGTTTGGAGAAATTATAACGGGTCAATCCGAATTTTTCCTAATGATCCTCTTGGGGAAATGCTTTCTTTAAATATTTAGTTGATAATTTCCTCCCGAAGAAGACGCGATAAATGTAAATTTTGTCGTTTATTCAAGTATTAGCTTTCAGATTCGAGTGGATAGAAAGGTTTGAATCTAAAGAATAGCAGTGAGGATTAACGTAAGATAATAGAAAACTAGACGAAGGTGTGCAGTAAATTATCTGCTTAATATTTATAATTGACGATTGGTCAATTTGATATTTAAATCGGATTAGCGTTGGTTTAAAGTAAGTTATTAAATTCATTCTAAATTAACTTGTATCGTCTTCCTCGCTACTGCTCCTAGTAAGTTTACGGTTCAATTCCTAATCTTGGTTGTTCAAGTTTGTTAGGTTGTTAAATTTGTAAATAAATTGTGTTGTTTTTATTATGGCTAGTTTTCCTTCTAACTCTCATACACTGATGGCCCAGCCATCATTACAATATTGAGTCACGTACATTTATTTAGAACAGGTTACCGTTTGTACGTGTATTTGACAACTTATGCTTTGTACTTAAAATATTAGCAGAGTGTGGGCCTACTTTGGCATAGAGCGCCAGGGCCTAAAGAAGTTTTTAGATGTCTCTTGTTGGAAGGGAAGAAATGTATTATATTTTTTATTTGATATATTTAGGGAAAATCCAAGGAATATAATGTGCAATTCCATTAAATTAATTCAAATTAACACAATTTTGAAATGTCACACGTTCAATTTTATAAAGTCGAAAAATTGGCTTGTGTAATGAACAATGTTGTAATTTTAAGAATAATTTTTCAGTTACGTTCGCTGCAAAGCTTTTATGTAGGTCAACAGTAAATTGCTTACGTATCAAGTATTTAGTTTTATGATTAGAGTACTATGACGCCCCCATATTGGAGAATCGGGTTGCGCGAGCTGTATAAATGGTCTACTTGAAATGTCTTAAAATTTAAGCACTTTATGAATAAAATACCCGAAGCATTTCAGAAAGTTCATTTTTTTACAACCCATAGACAGGGCATCGTTTCAAGAGCTACAAAATTCAGGAGCCAGAAGCTGTATATATTTTATACACATATAAAAACTCGATCCCCCGGATTTTATCGCGGAATAGCGAAATAATTTAGAAAACGGGAGAGAAAATTTTCTCTTCTGGATCAAATCTCCTCGGATCTCTTTCTCTACTTTTTCTGGTATTTTTTCTTTCATTTTTCCTATTGGGTGAAGGTTTGACCCTCTCGGGCCCTTCTAAACACGGCCTTATAACGATTCGCTCTCGCAGTCCAAATCGATGATTTCGTATAAGCAAAATATCGATTTTCAATACAAAAAAGAAGTGTAAGAACACGACTGGGTCTTAAAAGCAGACCCCCCCCCTTTTGAAAATGGCTAAATGCCGGAGGGGGTGTTTTTTACACCCCCTCTTCTCCCACCCACTCAAAATCTCCTTTCTGCCAATTGGCGATTTACTTGCTCAATTGAACTTTTCAAAAAAATGCGAAATGAAACATGATGTTGTAATTTCGCATTTTACAACAACGCAAACAAGTTGATAGGGTTTTAGGGGGTATTAGGGAAGATAGAACCGACAATTTTAAAAGAGCCAATGATTGCTTTCAAGTTCATAACAAACTTGTTGAAACGTTTTCTATTTAAAAAAAAAGTATATGATTCGTTTTCTCTTTGTGCTCTGTATTGATTCTATAAAAAGAAATGAGCAGGATTATAAGCTCTGTGAAGGAGAAAATTACTCATTGTATGTAGCTGGTTTTTATTGCTCCTTTTTTGAAGTGAAGAGGAAACGCATTTAAAATGATAACAATATTTATTTTGTTTTATGGCAGTACAAAATGTAGGATGATTCTTTATATATATATATATATAAAATTTTAATCAAAATTTTATCTTTTCAAGAAAATCTCAAAATTATAAAGATTTATAAAAGTAAAAAGTTAATAACATCTGAAATTTCCTAGCCAATTTTGATATTTTTTTTTCTTAAACGGAACACGATTTCTTAATATTACTGTAGCTTTATCTGTATTGATGGAAATATTTTAGAGAAAATACTGTAACGGTATTTTTTCATAAGATTAAGCAACTATAGTAAAATGAAACGTAAGTCTCAATGGTATTACGTCTTATACACAGGAAAATCAAGCAAAACTAAATTGTACATATAAAAACAAACACCATAGAACATGCAATTATTTGACACCAATGTAAGTTGTTTCACAAAATATTTTCACAAGACTTAATAAATTTAGAAAAATAGAGAAATTTTTTTAAATTTCACAAATTTTCAAAGATAAAAGAGATATTTAAGTTAAAAAGAGACAATCACAAATACATATAAAAAAGCAGATAGACAGAATAAAAAAGTTTTCATAATAAAAAAATTTATTTTGTGTTTTTAAATAAATTCAAAAATTATTTACATTATCAATTTTCAAAAGTGTTATTTATTAACATACATTTGTTGATTTTTCTTTAAAAAAAATTCCAGTATGTTTTTTTATTATTCATTTACTAACATATATAAATATGTGCTTACAAATCTGATGTGTAAAAATATTGCTTATATTGATGCGCGAGTAAAATTGAAGGGACAGTGTTTGGAAGAAAGTTTTTATGCTTTGAGGGGAAAAAATTATATCGTATATTTTAGTATAATACATTATAAAGTGAAATGAAAAAAAATATATGAAAGTTTCATGGATAAATTTTCTATTTTTTCAAATTTTAATACGGACACTTTTTAAAAAAAATTCCTTTTGGGTATTTTTTTAGATTTTATTTTTAGATTGTTATTATTAAATAATTAATTTTTTCAAGTCCTGCATTCCTAAATCACTATATATCATGTGGTGCTTCAAATTTACTGAAATTTTTTAGAAATAATTATTTTGTTGTTAATTTAAATAATTTCATAAAATTTCTTTTTCAAACGATATTTGAAATTTCTACGATAATCTTCACTTGTATGCAATTTTTTATTTCCAGTAAAGTAGTTACTTTTCCATAATTCAAAACCTTACGTAAAATACGTATCGTTAATTTAATGCGTTAATTTAATTTATTCCGTGGAAGAAATTTACGAAACTTGTATTATTGTTTTTTTTTTCACTCAAGGAAATGTTTTATGTTTCAATAAAAATGGTCATTGTATTAGCCTGTAAATGGAAAATGATCTTCAAAATTTGTACTCATATCTTAGATAAAATCAAATTATATATTCATAAAAAGGAATTTTTTTTAAAATAAGAGACATGTGCTTATTTATAATCAGACTAAGGATGTGCTAATGCAATCAAGGATCAATTTCAATCGAATAAGGGACTTAGACTTCTTCCAAATAAATTGTAACAATTTTCAAATATCCAACTTCAAGTAAAATTTACTTTTTTTTTCCCAAAAAAAATGTATATTCCAATTCTTCAATTTTTAAAATGTTTTAATCCGTTAATTTCTTAATTTTTTACTTTCTTTATATTGAGTAATTTTTGTGGTATTTGAACATATATACTGATAGTAACCCAAAATATATATTTAAGAAGTGGCACATTTTTTTTCATTTCACTGTTGTTAAAGCAGTTTCGCCAATTAACTGAAAAATAATTTCAATTTCCTATTTAATGTTTAGATATTGTTTGTATTACAATCATTTTGAAACCTTTTACCGCTTATTCTCATTGCATTTCTTACTGAAAATAACTTAAAAAATGAATTTCAAAAAATTTATTTAATTCGTTAAGTACTAATATGGCATGTTATACGATGGGGCATCGTAAAATTTAAATTAATAAAAAATAATCGAGATGTGTATAAACTTAACTTTTATTTAGTACTCTTAAGACTTCTTTGCACAGTCACCCCCTCCCCCCATCCAGACCAATACATTCTTGAATTTTCAAAGGCCATCATTATAGAATTCGACAGATTTTGTCAAGAATCATTGTTCTTTCTCTTGAGTGACGTCATTTGATTTATTAAATCTAGACCCTGGAAAGTATTTTTGAGTTCTTTGAATAAAAATCTCTTGGGAGGAGATCGGGAGAATAGGGTGGATGAGGCAGCATTTCAAAGCTGCATCGTTTTTTTCCCTCAACTGCTCCATGTAAGTGAGCAGGTGCATAAACGGCTTTTAGTGATCATACTACGTCGTTTTTTCATCATGGCATCAATCAGTTGAAGCAGTGTGAAGTCATGAATACACTAGTTGATTACCCGGCAACATAATCTGATAAAATGACTCCCCGGCAGCACCAAAAAATAGACAGCATGACCTTCCATGCATCGTATCCTTTTGGGGGGGGGGGGGTCTCTGTGCTCCACTCCTGACTCATGTTTTTGATCTCTGTATCATACCGATAGATCTAAAATCATTATACAAAATAAATATTATCCAGACATCACGGTTATTTCTTGATAATAATTAATATTTTACGATACCTTTACGTGTATTATAAAATCCCCAATTTCAGAGTTTGAAAAAAACTGCTTTGATAATCCTAATTCTAATCAGTTATTCTTTGGAATTTCTATAAAATTTTGAACTTTATTTCTTATGAAATATGTGTATTTTTTTATGTGTATAAAAAAAAAATCAAGATTATTTGTTTCGACTCTTGTAAAGAATATCTGTTTTTATTTCTCAGTGTTGGCTTACCTCAAAACAAATAAAGACTATTTATTAAAACAAAGGAATGTAAATGTTTTTGTGCATTTCTTGTCAAATTCGTGAAATTTTTAAAAATGAGTTTTTTTTCTTGGATTTGTAATTTCTTGATCTGATTATAAGCTTACTTTTTTCTGAATAAAGAAGTAAATGTTATCGGACATACATGCTGTATGAAAAAATAACTTTCAGCTACTGAAATTCTTTTATTATTATTATTAAATGACTTGACTCATCTTTACCGAAACCGTCAAGAAGTAAAGAATGAATACTGAAAATTGTTATCGCTGCTTGAGAATATTTTGCTTACTATTAAAAGTAATAATATTCTTAAGCATTAGTTTTTCTAATTTATTTTCACTTAACATGAGTTCTAATTAAGATGAATTGATTTTGGTGTAAAAAAACCATTTTAATTATATCTTTTTGTAAGATTATACTTTTGAATATTATCAATAACCATCAGAGTTTTTGATTTTAAATTCTAAGCTACGCAATTCAATTTCAATTCTTATAATGTGTTTAATTTGTTAAATCTTTTAACAGTAAACTTTCTCTGTACTTTTAAAACGAATTAATTTTTTTAGATATATGCTAGCTTTAGTACGCTAGCTTAGTTTTTTTCATTTTTTATGTTAATATTGTAAATATCTAGGAAGTAATTGATGTTATTTAATACTGTATTTAAAACATTGTATTTTCATTATTAAAATATATATTTGTAAACAAATAATTGTGGTTAGGAAAGTATTTGATTAATATTATGTATTATTCATGAATTCTTTAATCAGAAATTATTTACAATCAGAATTCATAAATATTAAAGCTTTTCTTTAGGTGTTTTATGCAGTATTTAAATAGAATACAGTGTATATTTATTATACTTAATTGTAATTCAATGCACTTGATATTATTTCAATTATTAATGAAACAAAGAAACACTGAATACACATACAAACATCTACTTCATGCATACACAAAACAACGAAAAGCCAAAAACAATGCATACAAATTGAAAATGAAAAGCTCAAAAACAAATGAAAAGACAATGGATAGAAAAGAAAAGCTACTCACGAAAGCCAGGAACCGGGGGATGAACGCGTTCTGAAAACAACAGGGAAGCAGCGTCAAAAAGGGTTTCAAATAAAATATTTTCAAATTAATAAAAACTACGCCAGCAAATCTCAAGTTGGATTCAAGAATATGCATTATTTTCAGTAAAATTTAATATAAATTTAATTTTACATTGCAAAAATTGGAAATGTCAATATATTTAACCCTGGCATCTTAAATTCTAAACTAATTAATGCTCTGTGATATGAATTAAAAAATTTCAAATCTGAGAAATGCTGGTAAATTTCTAATGTCTATAGTGATATAAAATCATAACTACTTGCAAAATATGATAAAACTCAAAGAAATATCTAAGTTTCTAATGGGAAATTAATAAACATACAAAATGCAATTTGAATTTTACTAATCAATAATAATGTAAATATTATGCAAAACTATATATATACATGTTAATATAAAAATATATACATTTATTACAATTTTGATAATTTTCATATGTAACAAAATCATATTAAATTTGTGTGCAATTTAGTTAAATTAGAAAAAAATCACAATTAAATAGTTTTATCTTTATTAAAAAATATTTTTTTTTGTTACTATAAAAATTGTCAGACTTCATTAATTTTGAAATTTCTATTCGTTTCACAAATTCATTACACAAAATACCTGTAAATTTGAAGGATATACCTAAGAATTTTTAAATAACAAATGTAATTTCGAAGGTGGAGAATTTTATATAGAAAAAATCATGCCATATTTTAATTAAAAAAATTTTTTTAAAAATGATGTATAATGCAGAACATAAAGTTATAATTTCACACATATTAGGTTACCTTAATTTTAAATATAATAGTCAAAAATTTTTTTAAAAATAACCAATTAAATGGGGTTTTTTCGATTAATTTTGACTTAAGAATGAAAAACGTAAAAATTTTATTGTTTTCTCCTAAATGCTGTGTATTTAAGATCTCAGTTGCTATCAGTAGCCGCGTGGTATTGGACTCGAACTCGTCTTTGTAGAATCTGGGTTCGAATCCTGTTGCCGTTCAAGACCTATTGTGTAGAGGGGCTGATGCACGTTAAATTGAGGCTTAAACTCCTAACGTGGAGGAAATATGGAAGTTTGGAGAGTGAGATGCTCACTCAAGTGTCGTCCTCATCACTTGATTGTTATTCAAAATAATGAGTGGTGAATTTCAATGCGTGCGCGTCGCACTGTAAGGCAACACGATGGCCACTGGCGACGGATCTTGTAATTTTGAACCACAGTTAAGTGGCGAGGACGACACCTGAGTTGGTATCTCCTCTTCAAACTACCACGCCAACAATTCAAAATTATGAAATCTATCACCAACTGCCCTCGTGTAAATTCATATTACTAAATAAAATCAATTAGAGTTCAAAATTTAGGAAAAAATAAGCTGATGTACAAAAATTGCATTTTTACTTTAATATATTTAGTAAAGTTATACACAAAAATATAATGCCGAACTCGGTGAAAGGAGTAGACTATGTAGTATATACAGTTCGATCTCTATTCAACGAAGTCTCTAAATCCCGAAAAAAAGTTCGTTGTGTTTAAAATTTGTTGAATAGAGATAAATCTTTTCATATACTTAAGAAATCATATAAAACAGATTTTTTTATTCATAAACACTATATATTTAAAAAAAGTAATTATTTTCTCTCTCTGTCTCCATTTTTTTGTAATTTAATATCTATTTGTTTTATATATTTTACCCATAAAAAAAATCTGCAAGGAGAAAAAACATTGCCCAGGAATATACTATATTTACAAATTTATTTTTTTTTTATCTTAATATAAAATTAAAGATCAACGCGAGTTTTTTAACATTTGCTAATTTTAAGCCTACAAGTAATTTGAAACGTACATTATTTTATAACCAGTAATTTTAAGCATACACTACCTCTTGCGTTCTTAAATTTAATTACAGATAAAATCAATAAATTTTATTTGAGTTTTTTTAATGAAAGAATTACGGCCATTTCATTGCTTTAGATCAGTGTTTCCCAAACTTTTGACATAACTATACCCCTTCTATAATTTTCATAACGTTGAGTACCTCTCGTCAAAAAATAAAAAATGGCTGTATTTTAATAACGATTAAAATATATTTATTTTTTCCTTTTTTGTGACATACACAAAGTAATAAGAAAAGAGAAATAAAATTATTCATAGTAAAATATAAATGTTATATTACAAATAACATTTATTTGAATTAATGAGAAGGATGAAATTGTTTTGAATTGTCTCATGAGAACGTAGAATTAGGCTCAACTAAGCACGGTGCAAAGCATATCCTCACCAAACGGGGCAACGCGTACCCCCACCCCAAACTCTTCCCGTACCCCTGGGGGGAACGCGTTTCACACTTTGGGAAACACTGCTCTAGGTGAGTTAGGCACCTGATAAAACCTGTTCAAGGCCACTGATCACTTTAAAACGTTTTAAAAGAGAAAATAATGCAAAAGTGGCCTGAAATATGTTAAAAATGGGAAGGAAAGGAATCATAAGAGAGAAAGTGTTCGTTAAACAGAAAATGCTCACTATTCGGAGGCTTTTTTTACAAAGAAAATAGTAAAAAGTTTTTCAATTTAGGTAAAAGTTCACAAACTAGAGTTTTGTTACATGAAGGTTCGAATGTGCATATGATGCATTTAAACAAAGTTTTATTAACTGAATTAAATGTTAATAATCGTTTTCCTAGTATAATATATCAAACGTAAATTTAAAACATTGCAGATATGAATAATAGGTAGTCATAGTTTTCCATTTTCAGGAACAGAACAGAAGCTTCTAGGGTTTTTTCTGAATGACTCATTTTGTCTGCGACTAGTCAATATTTTGTTCTTGAAGGCTTTGCTTACGAATTCAAACCTGCATTTGAATTCAGGAATCAAAAATTCCACGAATCTTTCAAGCGGCTGAATTTAATGAAATCTAATACTATTCCAATAAGAATTTGTTTTTCCAAAATGTAAACAAACTCCAAAATTTATTACCGCAAGCCTACACTTCCAGAGCATCTAAAGCTATTCCATGGGCCGTGTTTCCATTCATTAATCCTGTACGGTAAGAGACCCGTCGTGCCTTTCCCGGAAACGAGCAAAGCGGTAAAACTTATTATTACTTTTTCCCCTAAAAAAAAATTTTTTTTTTCAATTTGAAATATAGCCGTCGGTTTCACCCATAAAACTGCCCATGACCTGAGTACCATTATAACATGCAGGGTGGGGAGGGAGTAGGTAAGATATGGGCAGAAAAGACGAAATACAGAGAAAGAAAAAGAGTGAGTCGGTAGGAGTAGTAGAGAGGCCGTTATAAATCACTCAATGCCCGTCATACTCTAGCCGTGATTGCCGGCCGGTAGCAATCGATCTGTGATTGAATTCCTTTCCAGAGATTGATTAACCCACAGAAATATATATATCGGCTGAATCTCCCCCCTCCCTCCAGTAGGTGGGCTGTATAGAGTTGCCCCGTTTCCATTCGGAAATTTCAAATAAAAATAATTATGTATTTTCGCCAGGATCTCTTCTACATCTAAAGCTACTCTCTAGGGACAGCTAGGTACATTAAGGTTTGGATATTTTCCATCGCAGAGTATACATCAACAGTAGATGAAAAAGTAGATGTGAGTCGTAGGGAATTTTCTCCCTCCCCCCTACAGGTGAGGGAAGAAATGGTCGGGAAGAAGATGGATGTGGCATTTTTTGTGTTAAGTCATTAACATCAGAGAGCCACAAGAGTTAGTTGGTCTTGAGTGCAGTCAAGTTGTTATTAATAGAGTTCTGTAGCTTCAAAAAAATGTTTTGTTTGATTTTTTTTCTCACTCGAATTAGTGGATTAAGTTGATACATGTTGATGATTGTGTCGAAACTGTGAAGCGACCACAGAATAAATAGTAATATCTCACAAGAGTTAATTGTACTTGAGTGCAGTCAAGCTCTTATCAATAAAGTTCTGTAGCTTCAAGAATGCTTTGTTTGATTCTTTTTCCTGACTTGAATTAGGGAATTGATTTGATACACATTAATAATTGTGTAGAAATTGCGGAGTGACCACAAAATGTTTAGAAATGCTACAAGAATTAGTTTAGCACAGTGCAGTTGTTATTTTTTTAATAGAGTTTTTTATCTTCAAAAAATGCTTTGCTTGATTTTTAAAAACTCGATTTCGTGGATTGAGATGATATATGTTGATAATTGTGTAGAAACTTTAAGGCGATCACACAGAATAAATAGAAATGACTTAAAAGTTAGTAGTATTTGAGTTATTAATAAAGATCTGTAGCCTCAAAAATGTTTTTATTTGATATTTCCTGACTTGAATTAGTTGATTGAGTTGATACATGTTGATAATTGTGTAGAAAATGCAAAAAAGCCACAGAAGGTGTAGAAATGCCACAAGAATTAGTCGGACTTGAGTGCACTCAAGTTGCTATTAATAGAGTTCTGTAGCTTCAAAAAAGGTTTTGTTCGAGTTTTTCCTGACTTGAATTAGTGGGTTGAGTTGATACATGTTGATAATTGTGTAGAGAAAGCTAATAAGAATTGCTTCTTTGTCTGCTTTGATATTAACTGCAAAACGTAAATATACTTTGACAATCAAATGTCGTTTTAAAAGCGGGGATGTATCATTATATATGGGTAATATTCAATAAACTCCATTTCAATGATATAAAGTATGGGTATTGCAAAAATAAATTGAACATGTTTCACTTAGAAAAAATTATTTTAAAAATACATACTACAGAGAAGAATACTCTGTTTACAGTTTTAGGATTTCTTTTTGAAATAATATAAAAGTCTAAAAATTCAAACTCCAATTCTATATATTTAGTCTTTTTAAGAAAAATAATAAATAATTAATTAAAGGATTGATTGTTTATTTTTAGACGATTAATTGTAGTTAATGTGATATGATCACAATGATTAATTATTGTAAATATTCTTAAAACAAAATTATTCAAACAACTTTTACAATTTTCCTATATTCTCTGAATAATTACACTTCTTCATTATAACGAAAAATTGGTTTTAAATGTGTATTTTAAAATTTACCTTCTTGGTACTCAAGTTCTAAGCAACTGTTGTAATTTTTCAATTCCTACTATTAGTTCACTCTTTCCCTATATATATATCGTTCAAATTTCAATTGTTAATTAAATACTTTCTATTCATCCAATCAGGTTCAAATAAATTTTTTTTAGACTTGTAGTGGATGACACTTGATGTTTATAATAGTTTTTTCAAATATTAATTCATTAATTAAATTAAATTAATTAACTACCCGCTTTCGACGCCAACTTAGATTCGTCTTCATTGTTGTAACAATGTAACTGTTAAAACAATGACAAAAGTTAGTGTATAAAACCGGTTTTTTAGCTATACTAGCCAAACCTGGTGTGCATTGTTACAACAATCAATTCCTACTATTAGTTCACGTTCTCCTTATATATATATCTTGTTAAAATTTTCAATCATTAATAAAATACTTTCTATTCATTCATTCAAAGTAGGAATTGACTCTTAATTTATATATATATATATATATATATTACTTGTTTTTATATAAAAAACCGTTTTAAGTTAATTATAATTGTTACCCATACACAGACCAGATTTATAGTTCATATTAAAAATCATTAACTATAACCTGCAACTACTGACTATTTCAAAGTCTACATCAAACTTTGAATAAAGGAAAATAGAATTAATCATTCTGTTTGAACTGTTCAGTTGTAGAATCTTTCATTTTTATAAGTATGAAGATTTATAAATTTGTTTTCACCATGGAATAAATTCTATTAAAACCAATTTTATTCCAATGGAAAAAAACTATTTTCCAAAATTGTGCTTCGGCATAATCAAGAGCCTTAAAAATGGGAAATTTTACAGTTTCCGTTAATCTTCTATTTATATATAAACTTAGAACCTATGTCAGAACCTTGAAACTATTTGATTATAAGGTCTTCGCCAATAATTCTCGCACTTCTTGAGTGTGATGGTTAAAAAAAATTAGTGAATTGTATCAGTCAGTTCAAATTTTCTTTAAAACAAAACCAAAGGTTAAAGTATAATATACGGATCCAGTTGGCTTGGCGACTTTTAAAATGTCGCCAAACCGATATAAAATTTACTAAAAGAAGTAAAATTGTAAGGTTTGCCAGTGGATCGTAAGAGAACTTAAGTCGTCAAGTTTTGCGTCCACCTTATTCTTTATTTTAAGGTATCCGAACACGTCGAAATGACCAATTTCGATTAAACACGCTTTGGGGGCTTTATTATTTTATCGAATAGACCAATTGTTTGGCATTACAAAACAAATATTATTATGTTTCTATGTCACATAGACCCCGAGTTTTAATAAATTACATAAAATTAGAAAAAAGTGGAAGTGGGTCTTTAATGTACTAAAAGTGGGTATTTAAATTGTTTAAAAATACTCTTGACTTGACCATTAAATAAAAATATCAATTAATTTCTATGAAACTTTTTGAACCGGTTTTACATGTATTATTTTCTAACGAATGTACTAAAATAATTTTGTTGTCTGAATATTATTTGAGTTACGACCATTCCTTTCAATAATAGCCTCTTAAATGTGTCCCATTTTTTTATATTTATTCGATCAGCTCTAAAGTTTTTATATTTTAAAACACTAAAATTTTAGCTCATTCCCTAGACCAGTGATTCCCAAAGTGGTCTATATCGACCCCCAGGAGTCTACGAACGGCCTGTATGGGGTCTACTTTAGGGGGGATTCAGGGTCCAAGAAGTGTAAATTGGGTTCTATGATCGTGTGACTCTCATTTAACCAATTCGTAGCTTTAATTTTAACTTTTAATGAATGAAATAAATATTACACTTACACAGGGGTGTTATGTATTTACTTATGTAATCTTTTATTATAATATAAACACACTATCTCTCTCGAACTATGGAATATTCTAATTGAGCTTTTCCCAGTGAAAAAGGAATTTCAGCGTGGTTGCTAATCATCATAACAAAAAATAAATAAATCTGGGCACTATTAATAGAGAAGAATTAGGATTCAACCTAACAAAATTGATGCCAAATGTCAAAAATTTGTTAAAAGGTATCAGATTTCTTCCCCTCAATAAAACAAATTGTTTGTTGCTTAGTTATTTTGTGTAACAAGTACTAATTTTTAATTTAATTAAGACATGTTTAAAATTAAGACGTTCTTGTTTTTTAAAGTTTTTTACACTACAGTTAAAAGTTTAAATCTTTTAAAGTAAGTAGAGCTCTGTACCAGGTGGCAGAAAAACATTTAAGTTGATGAATTTGCAAAAAATTAATATTACGTAAGTAGGGGTCTACTCCAAACCATAAAACATGGCAAGAGGTCTAAGAGACAAAAATGTTTGAGAAACTTTGCCCTAGACAAATGCTTGTAGTTTATTTTAGCAGTACTTTTTAGTGATATATTATTTTTTTTCTCCAACTACTTAAAAGAATTTTTAAAAAAACTGCTAAAAATTTTGCTTGTAACTGTGATTTTTGTAAAATTTAGATAATTCTTTTTAAACATTGCTAGTTAAGTATTAATATTTATCGGTACAGATCCCTAAAAAGTATTTGTAATGTTTCAGTATGCGATATATATATATTTAAAAAAGTACACTGTGTGTGAAAATGTTCTGATAACTTAAGCAGTACCATTATGTATGCTAATATGCCTGTAAATTTCGCATATTTACTGTAAGATTTCTTTTGTAAAAAAAGGGCGATTTTATTCTACTACGGGGGGTAACACAGTATCCTACGGTCAGGGTTCTCAGGCAGTTGTGAAATTAAAGTGTGCGTCCACTCTATATATTTATAGTTGGACGAAGGGGAAAATATTAGGGGGAAAAAATAGAGAAGCGAAAAATTCACTCTTTGTTTTACCCCGATCCGAAGCGAGCTTCGAGGGATCTGTCGGGACCTGCCAGCTGTTGGACAAACCTTTAATAAAACTGGAAGTGATGGATTTCAATTTGATGGGGGGGAGTTGTAAAAAGGAGAAGACATTGAAAAGGGAAAGGGGGGTCTGTGATAGAGAGGAGGGGTCTCTGACGGAAATATATAAGAGGTTGGGAGGGTGGGAAAAGGGTGAGAGAGGAGGATTATGTAACTTAAACTTTCCTCGAAGTCCATTCTTTTGGGGGTGTGGATGCATTAAAACAAAGCGTCATTTCAAACAAATTAGCGGTAGAAATTGAGGGAAAAAGAGAGTAAAAAAATGCCCCCCCCCTTTGGTGTGGTTTTTAGGGAATTTTTCTTTCTTTTAAATTAATTTATTTTTTTTTATTTTCATTTTTCTGAAGAAAAAAATAGGGTTTTCTTTTCTTTTTTCAAGTCATCTAGGAATATTACATGTGAGAGGCAAAAAATATTTAAAAAAAGAAAGCTCTGGAAGTTGAGATTTAGACTTTAATTGCTCGGGGGGTTCTCTTGAGTTTGAGCGAGGATTAAAATGCTAAGACCGAATACTTATTTGCTTATCGTATAAGTAATGCGCTATCTCTAGATTGACGTAATACATATTGGAATTAGCCGGTATTATAATCTTAAAAAAGGCTGCTTACCATGCTATTATTTTTTTCCCTTTTATTTTCAAAATATTATATATATATCCAATATAGTTATAACATTCTCAGAGCATTGCTTTTCTATTATTTGATACTTGATAATTATTCTCCCGTGTGTAAATGTGTGTTGTCTTTTATATACCAATTAAATAAATTAAGTTCTATGTTTTTCCGAGTTTTTTCTTTACGTAATAAAATTTATTAGCTGTATTTTAAACATCAAAAACATATTAGTTCTCTTTAAAATACAAAGCTTTTGTATATCATGTAGGATTTGTTTAATATCAACTATATCGTGATTTAGAATACATGTAGTTAACAACAAAATAACTTTTTTTCTGTAAAAAATATTTCGTTTCGTAAAATATGTTTGAGGTTGATGGTGTAAAATACCCATTTGAACTAATTACGAAATACAGTGCAATAAACATACTTGTATAGAAATACTTACATAAAAAATAATATATATTTCATATATATTTTTGAAATTCGAAATTAATAATGCTTAAAAAATATAATACTTTTGAATGTTTTGTATATTATTAGTATTTTAAGATAAGCTAGTAAAATAATTGTGAAATCAGTGGCATAATGAGGGGTGTGGTGGGAGGGCTGTATCCCTCTTATAAGGGTTTCGATACACTGAAATTTTAAGCAGATAATTTCTATTAAGATAAAATTTTATTTTTTACACCATCTTTCAGGGGGAAAAAATTGATATTTGAAATCCTATATCCTCCTCTTTTTTCACCTTGAAAATAAACAATAAAACTTGAAAATAAATTTGATATGTAAGCTAAAATGGAGAACCTTCCTCCACTCCATGAAAAATTTCTCACTATGTCCCGAGTAAAGTACATAATTACTGATAAATAAACAATCAGCATATCATCGAACAAGCTGATTTATTGCACAGTTCATTATTATTTTTAATGAATTGTTTTTAGCTGTTGATAAATGCCATCATGTTGAGTCTATTTTCACTTAGTTTTGGAAAATGTTACGTGGTTGCGATAGCCTAGTGGTTATGGTGCAAATAAAGTAAAACTTGCTTTTGTGAGGTAGATAGGGATAGCATAAAAAGATATCACAAAAAATATATTCGAAAATTTCATAAATAATTACATCATATACCAACCAACTTTGTCGACATACTACAGAATTTTTTTTATGCGGCAGTGTGGGATAGCATAAAAAAAGTCGCACTTGGATAATACGTCAATTATTTAAGAAATTTACGGGAAGGTGCTTCCAAACAAAATGAATAATTAAATTACACAAGGAAACAATTTAAAAACACTTGATTTCTCGTTGTAAGAATGCAAACACTTTCAAAATGCACGTACATAATTCACTGTTACTCGTCGCAATCCAAAGAAGCATCTTTCTGTGATGAATTATTTCAAAACCGCTTTCGTCACTTGAAGATACGATTTCAATTGATTTATTTCTTTGGCCCCTTAAAGTAAGGGATAAGTTTTTGTGACGGCGGTCGGTTGGTCAGTTGCTTGTGAAAGTCACGATAACTAGATATGCATGATCGAAGTTCTTTTTGTGGAATTTCTAATTCGTTTCTGATTTGGTATCTATTTTAAGAAAATATTTTTCCAATTTATTGGAAAGCTAGATCCTAGCATATATTTTACCCGCTCTCAAAGAATTCTTTACTTCTTGTATCAATTTATTGATGACGTCACTGCCATTTAATGTTTTGTCTTTAATCAAGTGCGTGTTGCTAGCTCGTTGAGATAAAACAATTGTGTGTGCATTGTAGGGAGTTTGTTCGTAACAAATTAACAGAGCCTATAGAAGGGTATATATGTACTTTGATAGAAAACATTACAGTGGTTCCAAAGACGTTGAAATTCATACACCGCATAAAAAATATCGCAAAAAAAATAATAAAATCACATAAAAAAGGACTGCATAAAAATAGGGCCTTCTGTATAATCAAAGCAATCTTATACAGGATCTCTTAAAATATTATATCATTAAATTTAACATATTAATATATTCAAACTTCTTACTTGCGTATTTCTTTGTTGAAATGAAATAAGACGTTTTGTGTAATATAATCCCCCTATAAAAATACATTACCCTTTGATTTTCTCTTACTATTACTTAGATTAAACTCTTACTAACATTATCGCAGACCAATGACTGAATAATTCTATATTCAAGATACAAGTATAAATCATAGATATATTTAGAAACTACTTCCAAAACTTTTTCTCTTGCTTTGCGCAATGCAAACTTTTCCCCTCTCTCTGAGCCCGGGAGAGGGAAAAATACTAAAACAAAACCTTCTATGTCCCGCCCAATTGAGGTCCCGTTGTCCAGATACCATCTGCTTGGCTTACAATTACCTCAAACCATTACAGAAAGAGGAATGCTTCAAGCGACCCCAATTCGTCCTTCATTTGAATAAGACGCGCTTCTTATTTTTAGGGGGACCCCTTCGACCTTCCCCGGAGCTTAACCCTCTCATTCCCCTCAATTTCGGGATTTAAGCAATAATGGTTCTTTTATTCAAAAAGTTCCAGACCTTAGAGGGAACTAATGGGCGCCTAATGCAGTGCGGGTTTTTGCCCGGAAATATAAAATAGAGGCAATAACGTTTCCAGTTGTTTCGACTGTTCGCTTCTCTGAGGGGGGATTCTCTGGTTGGTTACCTTACAAAGCTCTAAAGTGTCCTTTTATATCTATGGAAAATTGTTTTTACCTCTGAGCCGCGCAGTTTAATTTCTGGATGATGTATCCTGGAAAAATAAGGATCCTGGTATTACAGGACGAAGACTGGGTTTGAGTGAAATGAATGTGAAACGAGAATTGTGCGAGGAAATCTTTTTATCTGCTTTTAAATGCCGAATTGCCATTTTGGAGGGAGTAGGCATTTGTTTCTAAAGTCTTTTGATTTGGTTCGAGACTTGTTTTCGGTTTACTGAAATCTGAAGACTAGTGTGGGATTGAATCTCAAGTCGAAATCGGTCACTGGAAACCATCTCGGAGGTAGTTCTATAAAATATTAACGCAATTTTTTAAATTATTAACGCTATTTAGTAGTGCTGTATGATTGTTCCTATATATATTGATGAAATCCCCAGGAGAAGAATCCTAGTAATCAAATTAATTTAAACTATTATTTAGTCCGAAATCAAAAATTGCATTTTGACTTGTTAAATTTTTATTTATCTATTTCTTTTTTTAAAAAAAATGCCTTTTTTTTCAATAGATGTTTCACTTTGAACTATTCTGATTCTCTTCAAATTTTGCTTTTTAATAGATTCAATACTATGGACCAAAAGTTTATTTTTCCTAATTTTAAAACGATGTTTTAACGAAAAAGAATGATGCATAGATGAAGGGAGAATTAGAATTAAAAATGAGTTTTAATTTAAGTACCTACATATAAAGCTTAGGTGTTTGGGCTTTTCTTACGGTACATTTTTTTATTAAAGAATATAAATATTTTATTAATTTTAACATTTATTGCGATGAGTGGACGCCTACTGCATAGATTCCAAGGGAAAAAACATAATACATTTAACAGCTTCTTTAGAATTAACTTTTTTAAAAAAACACCTACTCTTGACATTTCAGAACATGATAAAGCGGAAGACGAAAGAAAGCTTGGATTGGACTAATTGACATTGCGGAGAGAGAGTGGGGTTAAGAAATACTGCAATATACATAATATTTCTTACTACTCGTTTATCAATTATCATCGATTTTGGTTTCTTATACTGCACAAAAATAATTTTTTGAGTCTTAGACCATCTTGCCAAAATTAAGAATTTTTCCATTTTTTAAAAAAAATATCAACACTTTTGTAGCAATATTAAATTTTGAAAAATTATTTTTCTCCTAATCTCCATACCAGAGAACATTTTTTCCTTGGAGGTAGGTTCCGATTATTAATAACTTTTTAATCCCTGTAACCGCTATCCACTCTAATTATCATATATATTTTGGGCTAACATGTTTAACCTTTCTTTTCAGTCCTAAGTCTGGATAAAATATTTACATGCCAGACTCCTTTTTAGATTTGAAATTGCTTTTTTTCGTTGCTGGATTTTTCTTTTATGGAGTAATAGATTTTCTTAGTTTATTTTTTCTATTTTCTGATTTTTTATTAGTAAATAAACTACATAAACAAAAATACATGCATATACAAGCATCAATCACTACCATTGTAGGGAATGCTAAAACTTAGAATTGATCATATATCATGATTATAAACTTTGTAAACGAAAGTGTTTTTAAAAATCTGTAAATGTGCTTTTCCTGTTCATTGATTATAAAGTCGGAAAAGCCCTTTTACGCTAAGTCTTTGTAGAGTTTCTTAATCCATTGTATAACCCCCCCCCCTTCAGTTATATGAAAGATAAGAATCAGATTATAGAGACAATTTAGAACCATTAAATTTTTAGGAATTTCCTTTTGTAAATATATTTATTATTTTGCTGATTTCTATGAGAGTAAAACAATTAAATTTATAAATTATTTTTCTTTTTTTATTTACAAAGTAGAAAAATTTGTCTTTGACAGCTTTTAAACAATGAATGGCATACAGTCCAGGTTAGTAAAGAAGTATTATCTGAATTCGAACATTCACTTATTGAGGTTGGAAACTTTTAACATAATTTGTTTAAGAAAATTATCACTTATTAAATTTCTTCCGAAATTTAAACTGTTTAATGAGCAATACATATATAGGAGAAAAGCGACTAACTCATCACGAGATTTCTGGATATAATAGATATACAGACTTGAAATTTGGCAGAAGGATTTCTTTGTTGAGCAAAGATCCCCGAAAAACGGGTTTTCAGGAAATCGATTCCCAAAGGTGAGGTTGAGGGGGCGTTATTAAAAAAATTCTGATTTTGAACTATTAGACACACGAACAAAATAACTACAGGATAAAAAAACTACAGACTTGAAATTTGGCAGACATGTTTATTTTGTCCAGTAGAGATTCACAAAGAACGAATTTTACGGAAAACTACTTCCAAGGACGTAGTGGGGGGAAATAATAAATTTCAGAAAGTGCGAAAAATAACATTTTTCTAACTGTTCTGTTAGGTCTAAGAATGTGAAATGCGACATATTTAATTTCCTTGTTGAATTTCATTTGAGGGTCTTAAACTTTCTTGTATTCTAACATTTTATTGTAATTATTATTACTAATTTCCGAATGAACCTAATTAAATCAATAACTAATATCATTAATACAATTTTATTGTAATATTTAGAAAGAGCTTGGTTTGTAAAAGATTTAAAGCCTTTTTTTCCCTTTTCTTCTCTGTCAATAATTTCAAACCTTTCTTTTGCTGAAATGGCACACAAGATCAATTTTTCCCACATTACTACATTTTTTTATTTATGCACCATTTTAATGTCTGCCGTTCGAAAATGAAAGACAATTTTGCATGTGTACTTACGCTAACACAGCCATTGCGTTCACCGCCGTTTGGACCGCAATCAAACAAAAAAAAATTACAACATGACTTCACCGCAGCCTTTAAACGCAAAAATAAACATTCTAAAATAAAAAGACAAAAATAATAATAAACCAAACCAATGCTAGGAATAGAGAAACCAACAACAAAATAAGATAAAATTGCCAGCATTTCGTTTGGAATTTGTCTCGCGCGTTCGTCTGAAAATTGACGAAAGTGAACAGGTGGACAATTCCGACAACCCCTCCCCACCCCGTCCTGATCCACCCCTCGCTTTTGTTTGCGCGGCTAATTTGGTTCAAGTCATCATCAGAGAAAAACCAGGGGGTGCACGTAAGGGGGAAGGGAAGGATTGAAAAGACAAAACGTTCCAAACACCACCAACGAATGCTGAAGGGGGGGGGGGGTGGACGAAAACCTGCGCGAGGAGGGGGGATAGAAAAAAAAGTAGCTTACGCAAGCACTACTAAACGATGCTATTAATATGTGAGCAGTCCGGGCGGTTCTGTTTTCCACCCCCTTTCTCTCAACCCCCGGGTCAGTCCCTTACTTGACTTTGCAAAACTGAAATATCGTGTGCGTCGTGTGTTGAGGAAGGGGGAAGGGATAGGAAACACACTTCGACTCTATCCCCCCATATCTGCGTGACCACGTGTCGTCATGGCAACTCAGTGAAAAAGGAGTTTTATATTAAGTGGATTGACAGAAACACCTGACTGAGAAAAAGCACCTGTTTGTGTGGTGGACAGTGGTCGCTATGGTTACAGCACCCCCAACAAAACTTACTAACTCGGGAAGAACAGCGAGTGGAGGGACAGTTTGCCGATAAATAGTGAGGCGAAGGTGGTAATTGAGATAAATAGTCCCCCCCCCCACCCTTTGCATTGTATACAAACTTTAACACATGCACAGACGGTATTAAATTTGTTAGTGGGTGCACTTTTTCCACCCATTTGCTAGAGGAAGCGTTTTGTGCATATTATGTGTCAAAATTATGTCGACAAAAATGGTGAATAGATGAATTTAAAAGCATTTTCGCGAAGTGGAAAGTAGCGGATGAATAGAAATATTGTTTACCGGTTACTTGGTAAAAAATTCGCAATACAATATAACATAGTCCCGATGATTGTCTTGAATTGTTAGCCCACAATGATGAATAGATACATTATGTGTAAATTTTCAAATGATGCAGTAAAATCCATTTTTAGGATTCATTTCAGAATTTTTATTTGTTTATTCATCTCAGTCTAAAAGATTTAAATCGAAACGTTTTATTGTGCTCTTGATTAATATTGATAAAATCTATAATGTTGGTAGATTTATACATGTTCATCTCGTAGGATACGTTACTTAGTTCTGGAAAATGGCGAACAGACTGTAAAAATATAAGAATGATCTTTCAAATATACAACAGACTAATTTGGTTTTTAAAATAAAGTAATTTATTTAGAATATGCAAAATGCAAATAAGTGCCTCATCTCAAAGCCGTTTGAAGCAATATTTATCATTTAGATTCTTTAAAACTTATCACATTTTGTGAAGTAAGGATTTAATCCAACTGCCGTAATAATATATTTGAAATCTAAGAAACAAACATGGCGCCCATTCGGACAAAGAATTATTGGAAAGCAAAAATATAATCAGGAATTTATGATAAATGTTATAAACATTGATGGATGCAATAATCTTGATGCAAAATATATAGTAAAATTCATTACTTCACTCATTTTAGCGTGTTTATTTTTCATTCATTCATTTTTAAACTATATCTTTAAAATAAAAATTTAAAAAATAAATTTAGAAAAATCTTAATAAATGTTTCTGTATTATCACACTACGTTATTTTTATAAAATACTTTTAAAAGGCTACTGAAAATAACCAACCAGAGCAAATTTTAATAATTAATATCAAAGAAAAATTATTTTTGTTTCTGTAATCCAGTGATTCATCTAGTATAATGCTCAATAAACTCAAAAGCAGTTTACTGCAAACTATTACAAATATATAGAATATATTGAAAATGGTCTCTGTCATTTTCAAACATGATCAAAGGATCAAGCAATTGGAAAGTATATTCGTTATGAGGCTATAGGATTGATCTTATTGACTATATAATATTGAAAATGATCACTCATTCTCAAACATAATAAAATGATCAAATCAACAGATATGTACATCTTTTAGGTGGCAATAGGATTAATCTTACTGTTAACTCTTGTACAACAATAGAATATTGATAATGTTGTCATAATCCTTCTCAAACATGATCAAATGATCAAAAGCAACAGAAAAGTGCATCCGTTTTGAGGCTATAGGATCGATCTTACTGCTAACTAATATAAGTATAGAATATTGATAATGGGGTCCATCATTCTCAAACATAATCAAAGGATCAAATCAACAGATATGTACATCTTTTGTGTAATAATAGGATTGATATTACTGTTAAGTAGTCCAACAAGAGAATATTGATAATAGTCATAATTCATCTCAAACGGGATCAAATTACCAATTACTGTAAACTATACTCGTATAAAAAACAGTTAACTGCAAACTACACTCACGTCCATAAATTAAGGATAATGAAGTTCAGGCAAAGAAAGAGACAGAAGCAAAACAAATTTGACTTATTTGTAAAGTCTATTTATTAAACAAAAGGTAAAGAGCAAAAAATATGCTATATGTTTGACATAATTAATAAAAAGTGCGATTTTTACTCCCTGGAGCAAATTTCAAAAAAGAACCTATTTACAAAAAACAGTATAAGAGAGTTAGTATGATGGTTAATGCGGAGTATGTCTCCCGGACGAAGCAATTCAGGCCTTACAACGCCTACGCATGCTGAGTATCAAATTATCAATCTGATCTTGGAGAATATTACACCACTCATCGAACAATGCCCTGTGAAGTTCCAGTAGACAGGTGGGAGGGGGTTGACGGGCTGCAATTCATCGGCCAAGCATATCCCACACATGCTCTATTGGATTCAAGTCCGGTGAGTATGCTGGCCAATCCATACGGGTGATATCCTCCGATTGAAGGCATTCGTCTACAATGTTTGCACGGTGAGGACGGGCGTTGCCATCCATAAACAGAAATTCAGCACCCATGGCACCCCGAAACAAACGTACATGTTGCTCCAGAATGACATCCCGATAGATTTGGCCTGTCATCGTTACACTCTGAACATGCAGGTCAGTTCTGGAACTAAGAATAATTCCTCTCCAAACGAACCATCCTGCACCACCGTAACGGTGTCGTTTAATGGTATTCTCTTGGTGGTAACGGGTACCTGGCGCTCTCCATATGAAAGTCCGGCGAGAATCAGACTGCAAACTAAACCTGGACTCGTCGGAAAACATCACACAAGACCACTGTTGCGGCGTCCACAATGCATGCTCTCTACTCCAGGATAATCGCAGGCGACAGTGAGTTGCGGTAAGGGGAACACATCTGACAGGCCTACGAGCATATAGACCAATGTGCCCTAAGCGTCTGTACACCATCTGCCTTGAAACTGTCGTACCGGTAGCTGAAGAGAGCTGACGATATAGGTCTGATGCTGTGCTCCGTCCGTTTCTTTTGGCAGTAACTGCCAAATACCGGTCCTCATTCGGCGTTGTAACTCGGGAGCGACCTGTGCTGTAACGTCTACTCACATTACCATCATCTTGGAATCGTTGCCAAAGCCTGGAGATGACACTCTGGGCGATTCCAAGTTCCTCGGATACTTCCAGCTGCGTACGTCCACATTCCAGTCATCCGATAATTCTACCACGTAAAAAATCATCCAAATGCTTCCTTTGTGTCATAACTATGCGGTTATTTCACTGAAAGGCTTTTAAAGCGCTTGTGAACAATTTTACTTCTTCGCCACCATTCCTTATATACCCCTCTCTTACACTCTCGTCATTGTGACGTACTATCCGCGCCATCTAGTGGTTTCCTGTAATTTGCATATTCTTCTTCAAGATGTGTGTGATAACTCTACAGGTGAAATTTTTATTTTAGAGTTCAATTTCTGTGTGATTCTGAATTATCCTTAATTTATGGACATGAGTGTATTACAAATATATAGTATAATGGTCTGTCATTTTCAAACATGATCAAATGATCAAGCAACTGGAAAGTACATCGGTTATAAGGCAATAGGTTTGATATTACTGCTAACTAGTATAACTACAAAATATTGATAATGATCACTGTCAACAGATGAGCAAATCCGTTATGTGTGACAATAGAATTTATCTCTGTTCAGTTTACTGCTAACTGCTGCAACTACAGAATATTTAAAATGGTCACTGTTGTTTTTAAACAGGATCAAATGTTCGAGTAAAAAAAAATTGCATTCACTATGATATATCTTTTCAGTTTACTGCTAACTAGTACAATTGTAGAATATTGATAATGCTCACTCATCTCAAACATGATCAAATGATCAAATACCATGCTTCAAAACTTTTTGCCCCATTTCATAAGAACCATGTTGATTTAACAATGGTACGAGTAACATATCTTTCCCCATCCCACCTGATGCTATTTTGGGGAAATCAGCTATATAATGTACACGTAAGTAATAACTCACCCATTTAAAGCCTTCCACTGTAGTCTACTTATCAGAATATAAGTTTTAAATATTTCAGCTGTCTCATCGTATAATATGTAAACAAACAAAGTAAGTCATCCATGCATTTAATGCATAGCAATATTTGCTTAATGGCCCTCCCAACCTTCTCATTGCTATTGCACTTATCTTCCAATTTCCTTTTCATTCTGGTTCTGACACCGCGGGTGTCTTCAATGAAGGATCTGCATCCGATGAGATCCTCATCTCCAAGTCAATGACCCCCTCCTTCAAACATTCCCTCTAGACTGCATCCCCCTGTATAGTCTACCCCCTTCCATCACCGGCATCTATTTATCTTGAATATTTTCTGGAGAAATGACCCCGAAATGGTCATTTTCTCCTTCACGAGAGTCTGGATCGAGAAGAGATATCGTGAGCTATATTAAATCATGTCTTATTTTGAAATAGAAATGAATAGATTTATTAGGAATAACTTTTTATTTTTTAAAAAATTGGTATTGGGAGGCTTATTCAAAAAGGTTTTGCATGCATTTTCAGGAATCTAACGTATATTAAAGAAATTTTATTTTTCATTTCATGTCTTTTTGATGCCAAAGAGCGTTTATTTTTTTAAAAATTTAATTGATAACATTTGTTTTTAAAACGCTAAGTTTAAATCATTTTTTTAAAAATTCACATTGTTTCGATTAAATATTAAATTAGAATTCTTTTGCTAAATTTATGTTCGTTTGCTTATTTCATTTTGTATTTAAATAAAATCTTCTTGCATCAACATTTTTTCTTACTAGATTTTTAGTTCTGTTATAGGTTTTCTCTTTTCGTCCTTTCTTTTCTATTAATAATTTCATCCTACTTTTTATCCATTTTATGAAGAAAAAATAGTAATGAAAAAGGGTGGTGCTTGTAACAATGGGCTATCTAATGATCCTGATCAGGACAATGGAACAAAATTATTGTATTGTCATCGATCCTGGACAAGTGAGAAAAATTTCAAATTAATCTAACTTTTTAAAATGGGTAAATATATATATATTGAGTTCAAAGATTCTGTTGTATTCAAGTGAAGCTTATAAAAGGGTGTTAAAAAGAGCAAGCTTCAAATTTCTAAAATGGAAGTATATTTATATCTTTCGCCCCATAGCACCCCTTCTTTGTGAGTCAAATTCTGAAATACCCTTTTTTAGCAGATCTCTACTAAAACAAATTAAATTTGCCAAATTTATAGTTTGTAGGTCTAATAGTCAAAAAGTGGGAATTTTTAAAAAAAATTTATTACACGTTCTTAGCGGATCTCTACTCGACAAACGAAACATGTTTCACTTTTTAAATCTGTCAGTATAATAGTTCCGGAAACCGCGTGGTGAATGAGTGAATCGTTTTTCTTCTATTTATATATGTATATATATCCTTTCGAATACAAGTCTGGGAACGATTAAAAGAAACGTTGCATATAGTACAACTTGTCTTAGAAATAATTCCTATTCTGTTCATAGAACATGCATTTTATTTACTTAAACTCTTAAGAAATTAGACTGATTACCAACTGCAAATTTCAAACACTGAGTATTTGATATTGCTTTTCATAATTTCTATAATTGGAATATTCAGATTAAATAAGGAAATGAATATGGATTTAAGTTATTAATCTTCTAAGATTCCTTATCTTAGCAAAAGTATTAATTGTCTTGCCTATTTCAGTAACAAACTTTCCTTTCTTTAAAAATAAAAAATAAAAAGATTAATTAAAACATGTTTTAAAGAATAATTTAATTTCCAGAAACATATTTTAAAGATATCTTTAAAATAAACTATATTTTTAAAAAAACTAAACACCCTTTTACAGCTAATCGAACAAAGTTGTAACTCAATCTTTCAGTCGCCAAATCTGGAATTAGTAGCCAGATGCGAGATGGGATCTGAAAATGGGAACTCATTAATCCTGATGATCCTGATCAGAACAATGGAACAAAATTATTAAACTATTGTATTGTCCTCGGTTCTGGACAAGTAAGCAAAACATTTTGAATTAATCTGACCTTTTCAAGTGGGTAAAAATTGAGTTCAAAGATTCGGTAAATAAAAGTGAAGTATATAAAAGGAGGTATATGTGCACATTGTATTTTATGATTTAAGTAGCTTCTTTGTTTAATCGTTAAGTACAATAAACATGTAATCATGGGTTTAAAAAAAACTATTAAATACAAATAAAATAAAATAAGATGGTAAAATCTCTATAATCAGTAATTATGCATTATTAAATTGAAATGCATTTTATATAAGAATCTAAAAAGCATCGTTCAGATTTTTTAAGGTCGTATCTTCACTTAGAAAGTAGGGCGATATAGAATACTGAAATTCCATTCTATATTTTAAAATTTCTTACGCATATTTTCATAAACTACATTGGGCATTTTATGCTAAGAATAAATATGTTCAACTATATAACGATGTGCTCTAAAATAGGGACAACAGCTTGAATAACACAAAATATTCTCTTTTTTTACATTCTTAACTCATATCAACCAATTCTCCGAATGTGATAAATTCACGTGACGTCATGATCACATAATAACTGCGATCCTGTGTTTCAAGCCAATCTGATCATGAATTCAAGAGACGTCATAGTCACTTGTGAGCTTCGCTGTTGCTATCCTTTGCTTCTTACAGACTTTCTTGTAAAAATTACATAGTTGTCAATAATAAAGCACAAAAATAAACAAAGTGAACTTGGTTTAAAAGTACAAGCATAATTAATATAATTTTTTTCTTAATTTTGGAGGGGAAAAAAAATTTGAAGAATCTTAATACATAAACATCGTTACCAAATCATCAAATTAAATATTTTATCCAAATTTTTCAAGTAGTACAACAAATTCAACTCTAATGTCGGTTTAGAATTCAATGGAAATCACGTGAATGCTTTTATCATGTGGCAGTCACGACTTTATCCCATTGTTCCAATAACTATCTAAAGTTGCAAAAGATAAAAATCACAAACTCAATAAAATCAGTTTTTTTGTTGGTTTTCTTTGAAACCGCCTCGGCAGCATAATGGTCAGAGAGCTTCGTTAAATCAACTAAATTCATGTGACGTCATAATTAGGTGATAACGATTATTTCATGTTTCTTACTAATCCGTTCATGATAAATGCAGCCACGCATGATAAATGCAATCATATATTTCCAGCCGATCAGGTCATGTGCTTTGCTGTTGCCATCTTTTGCTTTTTACAGAAACTTTCTTTTAAAAAGTACATATTTGTCAACAATAATAACGCAAGTAGATAAACAAAATGTATTTGATGTAAAAATACACGTATAATGTAAAATTTCTTTTCATTTTGAAAAAGATTTTGAAGAATCTTAACGCGTGAAAATTTTTACCCAATTATCTAATCTGAAATTTTATTTAAGTTTTAAAAATTACTCACAGGTATAATGTCAGTTTTGAATTCCAATGGAAAACACGTGATTGCCTTTATCATGTGACAGTAGTGGTGCGCAGAAACATTTTTAAAGGGATTGATAATCAACCATTCTCATATCATACCTGAATACTCCGCCAAATATATCAAATTTGGTTTTGTAGATTTTCCGAGCAAAAGATAGTAAAAAGTAAATTATTGAATTAATAATGGACATTAATTAATAAAACAAATTGGTAATAACAAATACTTCATTAAGTTTTACGTACTATATACATAGGATCATCATCAATTGAAAAAAACCAAGGGCGAGGGGGCGTCCCTCTCCCCCCGCAAAATCAAAAGAATAGGTTGGGCGGCTTATTGGAGCATGATACGAAAACAGTGGACTTTCGACCCTGGACAACCTTGAAAAATTCCTGTGTGTGCTACTGATATATATATATATATATATATATTTTCAAATTTTCAATCGTTATATAATAAAATACTTTCTATACATCCATTCAAAGTAGAAGTTGACTTAATTTTTTTTATTTTACTTGTTTAAGTTGCAAACGATAAATATAACAACCATCGTAAAATCGTTTTTTTTTTTAATCGCCTCAGTAGCATAATGGTCAGCGAGCCCCGTCTGATTCCTGCTCTAAAAAGCTTATTTTTCACTGAATTATTAGAAATCAACTAACAAACCATAAAATAATCAAACGCCAAAAAAAAAATACCCATATTTGATCAAACACCCCAACATAAAAAACAACCTTTCAAATATTAACAAAAAAAAATTACCCTAATTAATTCCATCATTTAATGTATGCCAAAAAGATACAATTAATGGGATTAGACCCTGCAAAAGTTTACCCAGGTTTTTTTTAAGGATTGCTGAAGGGATGGTTTTTCTCCATGTAATCCAGAACCAATATATTGAATCTCCACATCTCTCTAATTAATCCCCCTCATGAAAGAGATTATCAGCTATCACTGTCGAGTCGAATCGTTTGCAAACAAACACGGAACTGTCACTCATTCCAAAGGCGAATCTATCAACAGGCTATCGCGGGCCACTGAGTGGGTATCGAAGTTTACCAGGGGGGTGTAAGAAGGTGTAGCCCCCTTTTCCGAAAGGTTTCCGATAACCTCTAACATCTTTGTTAAAATGAAGGTTCGGGTCAATGGAAATCAATCGCAAAGTAGGTAAGAAGGACAAGAGGGGGTATAAAAAAAGAAGGAATGCTGATATATAAATATAGAACCTGTCTGTGAAAATTCGAAACTTTTTGTGGGGCTGCTGCTTTTGTTTTGACTGTGGAACCACGTGGGTTTGTCTGTACTAAGTTTGAAGCTTTGTTCTTTAAAGGAATCAATGACTCTTTTTTTATATATCTATATATAAACTTTCACGTGTTTCTATTTCAGCAGTTATCCTTTTTTATGGTAGTTTTTAATTAATAGTATAGATTGATGACGTCATACTTTTAAGTCGAATTAATGGGTCACGAAAAAAATATCGGATATCTTAAGTTGTTGAATTTATTTTTGTACCTCTACTCGCTGTAACTTTTATTTCTTCTTAGTTTTTTACAGTTTTTTCCTTTTACTACTTTCTTGAATAGAATAAAATATATGTGAATGTCGATTTGGCGAATTTTTATTGAAAACGATTGTATTCTGGCAAATCTAACAAAATCTTATTTTAGTATGTACCTTTATTTACTGCTAACTTGGTGAATTATTGTTATAGCACCGGATAGAATTCAATCACAAAAAAAACGAGATCTTTACGCTATTTAGCACCGTTTTTGTTTTTCTATCGCCAAAGATGTGGAAAAAAATAAGATTTTAACACATACTTTTTTAATAACTCTTCGAATACTAACTTCTTGACACAACTTGGCGACAAATTTTTAAAAATTCTAAACCAACACTCTATACTTCATTTTAATCAAAAATGACTTTTCTGGATACAGATCCATACAAAAGAATTTTTATTTTACCACCAAATGAATCGTTTAACGTAATTAAAATATTAATAATTTAGATTTCTTAGCCATTATTTATTAATTCATAACCATCCTCTACAATCATTGTTTTTTCAATATAACATAAATAAACCTCGGGCGACAAAAAAGAAAAACGCTACGGAAATGAAAGCAGCTGTTTCCTTCTTCGCATTTAACAGAGAAACTTCATGTTCGTGATGTAATGAACCTCATTCTTTCAACTCACCTGCCCTTCCCCCTACTCTACGCTTCAATTCGACCGTTAGGGCCCGGGTGCACTCATTGTTGCACAAAATTGCTTTGTAAAAAGTGGTCGTCATGTGCTGATAGGAATTTGATATGTTGACACATTCACGAGACAGCAGTACTTCACACCACTCCCCACCCCCATCTGGCTGTGCGGTTCGCACACCCACCTGGTTTGGTTTCTAACTAATATGTAGAGTATTATATTATTCAAAGGAGTTATAATAGGCAGTTTTTTTTTTGAATAATTAGAAAGAAAATGTCAAATTTGTAAAGGAATTTTTTTTCATTGGAAAAAATATTTAAGGTATCAAACTACACTAAAATTGGGAATTTTGCCAAAAATAGACGAATTTTTTTATGTGATTTTATTTTATAGACCATATAATTAGCTTTATAAAAATATCAAGTTTATTATTTTCCGTTCACTAGAACAAAACTACAAGTGTTTTAGTCAAAGCAGATGCCATTACTTTAAGCAAGATGCCATACTTTAAAACGCGTTTTACTCGAGATGTGATTTTTTGAAAATACTCAAACGGGGGCCAGCGATTGCTCAAAAAGTTTTGAAAATATTGAACTGAAATTTTTTTGTGTATGCTCTGAATAGTAGCAGGAAGTGTTTTAACCTTCCGGGATTTGTCAATCACTGTTTTATTAAAAAAATTTGCAGTCCCTTATTTTAATCACTGTTTTTTAAAGCAATTTCATATAATAACTGAGATAAAGTGCTCTAGTTTTTGTAAAAATTAAAATATCTCTTATCCTGAAGGTCTTTTAAAAAATGAATAACATACCAACACATCGGAATTGGAAAAATTGAAAATTTGTTCATTAGGTTTTGGTACAAAATGGGCCCGTTTGTTATTTTTTGTAAATTTTTACCAATTTTAGTAGTAATAATTTTTTCTCTTCTTAATTTTAACATATTTTTCTTAAAATGTACTCAACCAAATCTAAAAACAACAAAAATTCCCCAGATCTCCATTTTTTTAAAAAAAAGTGGCAAGTAGTAGGATACCTTACATTTTTTATTGATCAATAAAAGCAATTATTAATATCAGATAAATTTGAGGTCATGTTGTGTTTATGAATTTAAAAAATTTAAGTAATTGGTTATTTCTTATTAGATTTATTTTGCATTGGAATGAGTTGCAACAGTGAGCAAAATTGTATTTTTATTAAAAAAATATTTTTTTAATTATTTTGATATTTTGTTTGAAAAGTTTCCAGATTCTTAAAATTCTGTTTGTTTTTGATAAAATTACATGAACAATTACAAAATTTTATTATTTTTTCGTTCTGATATTGATTCGCTTCAAAATACAATGTGTGACACTTTTAAAAACTTAACTATTTAATTAGTAAATTTTAAAAAAAATTAAAATATTTCAGTATTAAACATATTTTATTATTTAAATAGTTTTTCAGAAAAAATACTTAAACATTAAAGAAATTAAATAATTATCTGAATATTTACATTTAGAGAAGTTTCATTTCTTACGGTAAAACGATGACTAAGTTCAATTTAAAAGATTACAAAATTTTTCAAACTTATTTTGTATGAGCATGCGAAGAGCATAACTTGACAGAAAAAAAATATTAACTCTGAATTTCATCTTTTGTTCTAAATCTTTTTACAAGATGTTTGAATTCGTTTGTTTCTATTTTTTTTTTTTGGTGGTCCCTGAAAAATTAAAATTTAATTATTTTTTTATTTTTCATTTGGTAGTATTTAATAGATTTTTAACTAATTATTCAAGTAACTATTTAAATTATACAATAAACATTTAGTATGTTCACGTAATAAAATATTTTAAGAAAATCGTTGCAATTTTTCTTCTTTAAGTTCGATAGAAAGCAATTAAATTAATAAATAGATTAAAATTTAATTGAATTGAAATTTTTTTATAAAATGAAATAAATTTTTAAATAAGAGATATGATGAAAAACGTATAAATTCCGTACCTGATACATATTTGAAAAACATGTGTTATGAAAATTAAAATTTCATTTATGATAACGAGTTATATTTCAAAACCAAGTAACTTCATAACCAAGTAACCAAGTAAATCATAAAAGAAGGAAACACATTGTTATAAATTATGTTGGAACAATGCAATATAACTGATTCGTTCAATCGACTTGTAACCATTGTTGAGATCTGAAGCCTTTTCAACAATGAAACATTTTCTGAAAAAATAAACTAGAATATTGTATGAAAATATTCAAAACATTTAAAAAATATCTTAATTATATGAATGAATATGGATCAAAGATTCTTAAGCTGGGGTCTATGGAGTTTCATGAAAAGATTCGAAAGAAGTTTTTGTATTCTGAGTAAGATTGTACTGCTTTTTAGACTGAAAAGAGAGACGTCTTTGAAATCAACACTTAAGAGTAAATTGTAAGCCATTTTATTTTTATTCAGGATACAATGTTACGTATGCTTTACGTTATTTTCAGTCAATATTTCGATAAATAGTTCGTATTGCTTTCTTTTGCAAAATTTTGTTTCTGTATATATGAAACGAAGAAAGAGTGACATTATTTTAAAACATTCTTTTTAAAAAAAAAAATGCTTTATTAATCATATTTTACCTATATATAACTAAGACTTTTATACCAGGGCTGAGCTAGGATTTTTAGAAAATTCACTTTATTTTTCTATGTTACAGCATTTAAAATGATATCGGGTATTTTTTCCTAAAATGTCTTTACTCTCTGATGTATTAAAATATGAATAAATCCATTTTTAAATTATATGTTTCAAAATTCCTTGTTTAACCCCAATGTATAAGTCCTAGTTATAGGTAGGGAAAATATTATTATTATAGAACAGTGGCACACTCACACGAATTTTTCAAGAAGGGGGGGGGGAGTCGAGGGTCGAAAGCATAACTGTCTCGTATTATGCTCCAATACTTAACATATTCTTTTGATTTTGTTGATTTGGGGGAACAAAGAACAGTAAAAAACTAGTTATTGAATGAATAATTAGCATTAATTAATAAAATTAATTATTAATAGCATATACTTAAATAAGTTTTACGTACTGTCATTGGCACACACAAAGTGGCCTTGGGTCTGGCCCCCCAAAGCCCTTGATTTTTTTTAATTGATAATAATCCTATGTATATAGTACGTAAAATTTAATTATTTGTTATTAATAATTTTATAAATTAATGCTAATTATTTATTCAATAATTAATTTTTTACTGTTTTTTGTTCCCGAAAATTGACAAAATCAAAAGAATAGTTTGTGCGACGTATTGGAGCATGATACGAGAATAGTGGATTTTCGACCCTGGAGCCCCCCCCCCCGTCCTTGAAAACTTACTGTGTGCGCTGTTGCGTACTGTGTATACATAGGATTATAATCAATCGAAACAAATTTAAGGGCTATGGGGGTCTGGACCCGGAGACCCCCCCCCCGCCTTGTGTGCGCCCCTGTTATCGAAGTATTTTTCATAAAGCAAGAATGTTGAAAAAATGTCATTATTTCTTCATTTCTCGCCAAAAAATTTGTATTTAGGTGATTTTTTCTTGTAATAATATTCTTAAAACAATTTTATCCGTATATCTGACACTAAATATCAAACAATTGCTCACTTATACGCTTTTTCAACATCACACTTTTGAAAGTCAGATACCTTAAATGTTTGGAATTTTTATCCATTTATACTGAAAAAAAATATGGAATCTATTTTATTTTAATATAAATATGTTACATACAAAGGCAATATAAGGAGTTTTATGTGTCCGTGAAAAAAATGACCACGTGTTACGGTTACAATAGACAATACCCGGGAGTCCGTACGATGTGTGCTCAAAATTCGCGCACGAGCAATTTCGATACGTGCGTAGGATACCGGACGCAGATGGTTGTGAATAATTTGTTGCAACTAATTTCACACTCAACTTCCGACAGTCAAACAGAGTGGTTACTTTGTCCGCCTGTCAAGTTTGACCATATGTGGGGGTTGAGAAAAATGCTCTAGAAAACTTGCCATATGTGGGATTTTTTTATTTAATTTTTAATTTCCAGAAGGTGGGAGTACTTATGCGAGTGTACTTTTTGTTAGATCTTAGTAAATTCTACCATTCGCTTAGAATTTTCGATATCAATATTACAGTTTGATGTATAATGCATATTAATTTGAAATATAATTGTAATAAAGGGTTAGCACAAACGAATGACTTAATTTTAAAATTTCCTAATTTCGAAACTTTTTCACACATTACAATAAGTGACGCACGCAATTAAAGAAAAATAAACCAAGTTCTTTATCCATTTAAATTTTTTAGTTGTACATTTCTCTGTTTCCAAAAAACACTATAATAACTTAAAGGGGGCGTGATACAATCTATAAAAAATATTTTGATGCAATGGTTTTTACAATTTATTTGCTTGAAACCTATGTATAGGTATTACTAAGAACAGCTTTTATGCTCCACATATTACAAAAAGTTAATCATTTGAGTTTTTAAGGAAAATTTTTTAAATTTATGAAGGGATTTTAAAATGCTGCTACTATAATTGATACACACTCATAAAACTTAGTTTACGTCGAACTATGAATAACAAAAGCTGGTATAAGTTGGATTTTCGGCTAACGATTGATATTCATAAAATACTTTTTTTTTATATATGCTTGTTGAAAACTACTTAAAAAGTGGTATAAATTCATCAATTATTTAAAAAAAATAATTTCTTTGTTTTAGTTAATTTTTTAAAACTATTTTTTGTTCTAACTTTTTATTCTTGCCCTCCCCCCCCCTCCTGCAGAAAATTACAGCTTTAGATAATTAGGGAATTTTATTCTAAAATACTAGAGTGATTTTAAGAACTTATTGTGTTTGACAAACATGAGGGCTCGCTTCAGGGAAGCCTTTTCTCTTTATAATTTCACACACACACACACAATGTCAACCCCCTCCCCTTTTTTAAAAAGTTCAGAATTTTTCCTGAAATGAAGGTACGAATTTTTCCTTTAAGGAACAAGTGTTTTGATTTGTCCAAATATAGCTCTTGCAATGAACGCGCCAACCAATCGTATTTCATCATAATATTGTCTGAAAAATGTTTGCTACTTTTTTAAAGCACAATATTTTTTATCTTATAACATATTTTAATGTTTGTATCATATAAACTTTCTTTTCTTTTAAATATAAATTTTTTAAATGATAGAAAAATGTATTCACAATTAATTTTTGTATTTAACTTTAGTTCTATTACGTTTTTATAGTACCATTTTAATCTATTAAATTGATCCAATATAAATCAAGATTTATTAGAAAAAATCATATATATATATATCCAAGTTAAAAGAAAAAGTAGAATTTTACTTTGGCGCCATCAAAAATGTGTAAATGACTTAAGTTGTGAAGTATTTAAAGAGTATAAACTTAAGCCTTTAGTGCTTTTACTTAACACTGAAAATAACTATGTAAATAACATTATATTTTTGATTCATAATCAGTTCAGTTTAAATTGTCCGAAACAAAGGTAACAGATTTTCAAAAATTTAGAATTAACTCTTAAAAACAAGTTGTAAATTTTTAGAGGTTTTTTTTCTTTCTTTTTTTTTGTCGGGACATCTGCTTGAAATGTGTTGCAGAGCCCTTTTCCAAAACATTAAGAATGTCGTTACAAAGAGAGCCTGAACTAACGTGGAGCACATTTTCACCCAGAAAAATGCCTCAATTTTCATGTAAATTTGTAACGTTATGGTTCACACATCTGTTTATAATAATGCGTTTGTAAGAAATTCAAAATATTCCATAAAGAACTCATTTTTTCATTTAAACAGGCAAGGGAATATCTCATTTAGGATTATTATACAGAAGAAAAAATACAGCACATATTTTATACCATAAAAAAAATGTGTAAATTCGGTTGAAAATGAGTGGCTTGATAAAATAAATGATTCTCTATAGGATTGCGAATCCAGAATGTAATATTAATATTCTAATTCTTTTTTACCTAAAAAAGTATTCCGAATCTGTGTCCTATTCATTAACATTAAGCGTAGGCAGCCTTAAAAAATCTTTATCTCAGACGCACAAATCATATGCACTGAAAATTTTGCTTATTATAAATTGGATTATGAATGAAAATCACACGTTCTTCACGAAATAAATATATCTGTTACATACATTTTAAATAATAAACAGCTTATATTATTTAGTAAGTATTTTAACATAAAAAATTCAATATTATGTACTTAGTAAAATTTTTATTTCCTGGATCCGTATCTGTGTCTGCCTGAATGTCAGTTTCGCAACGTACTGGTAGCACATTCTGAAATCTCCTTTGAAACCATTAAATGAAAAGGGGGGGGGGACAAACAAAACTGTCCAACTTGTAATTTAGAACTCCAGTTGATTCTATACATTTAACTATCAGCAAAAGACAACCTTCTACTAGACCGGGGAACAAGCTGGGTTCTTTCTACCCCAGCTATAAATACGGATCTTATTTAAATTCAAACACAGACCAAACTTCTTGGAGAACACCAACTCCCTCTCTTCGAAAAGCCACTATTAAATCTCCCTCTTTTCCACGGGGGTGGGGGTTGTGTCAACGCGACTTCCTTTCCTTACCTTGCCACCGACAAAAGGACAACAGAGGAACACAAAGACACGTGAATCCTTCCAACAACAATGAAGAAGACACATCAAGGACATAAACTAACTGCATCAGCGACCGTTTTGTCGGGCCTAATTGCCTCAATTTGGAGGAAATCAGTTCTACCCTTCCAACTTTCAATCACCTTTTCTCTCCAGGAACGCGGCTTTAATTCTTCTCTGCCTCCCCCTCCGACGACCCCCGGTGTTCTCTAAAACGGAAAGAAAACTTACCCCCTTGCAAGGGTGTTCATTTCTTCTTCGGGTGACTTAAAGTGGATTATTCTCCGGTTCGGGCGCAGTGTTTCGCTCAGGCAAACATTACTTCTAATTGTTCGCTTTGAATAGTGGGGGTGGATGGAGGCAGACGATCCCGCGTGGAATACTTGGAGATGAGGACTGTTCGGTTTCGGGAAATCAGTGTTCGGTTCGCTGTCTGGATGCTCTTTTCCAAGTAGGGGGATGGCGGGAAATTAATTGCCTGTTTTCGTCATCTGTATTTTCGGTTTTACTGCTCAGCAATTTAGGCTTAGTGATTTTTAAAAAAAAGGATTACTTTTAAAAACAGTGCTTAACGGATTATAACAGATATTTTGATCTGATTCAGTCCTATTTAAGTTTGTTATTCATTTTATTTCGGACTAATTTTGATACAAATTTCATTCATATTAAATATTTTTTTATCAAACTTTTAATTTAAGGTTTAACAAATTTAAAATTTCCATTCATATAATCTGGTTCCTCCCCCCCCCCCCCGCAAGTAAATCAAAAAGGAATGTTCGATTTTTATCTTTCTTCGAACACAGGTAAATCATTTGTTATAAGTCTTGGGAAATAATATTAGGGTATTTTTTCCTGAATTAACTTAATCAAAAATAACCAAAATTGATTGTTCATTATAATATTTGGAACGTGATTATGCGAATGGTTGTTCTTAAAAGCCTGTCGCAATACGTCCTCCTCATGTTGGCTGAGGTGAAGATCTTGCTCATAATTAGAATTCCACATGAGGGGGGATGAACGCAATATAACTGTAGAAGCTATTGAAACAAATTCGAAAAGATTACAAGCATGAAATAGCAATAATTTGCTTCTATCAATCCAACACTAGAAATAACTACGTGATATGCAAACAAGACAAGTTAAAGGGGATGAATATATATAGAATTCGATACTGTTACGTAGATAGGGGGTTCGAGGATTTTATGCTATCAGTTTCAAAGAGCAAGACACATCTTCAGAAGCGATAGAAATTTATTGTCGAAAACCAATCCTTGAAATACAGGATACAGTACTCAAATTCGCTGAGTAAATCTGAAAAGGCCTTCAGCCCTTCTACGGCGTTTAGCCACAACTATTAGTATCTGAAATACAAGTATGTAAAAGATAATTCACAAGCTCTCGCTCGTCCTACACTACAACCGAAGTAATAACTAATCACTGGTCAACTCTTCACGGTCAAATCAATACTAATCTTCAACTGTCAAAACAAGACTTACTCAGTTTCAGTGAGTGATTCCTTATTTATAGGCTTCAAAGATTTTTCTCGAAATACCCACTTGTGTCATAGATAGTGATATCAGTTGATTTCTCCACTAATTTTCAGAAGAATCCATAAGGTTTCGAACTCGCCCGCATGGTCACCAAAATCATAAAAATAGTCACCAACATGGTCGCAAAAATGATGCCAATTTGGCTCTGTCCCCATGTTTCGCCAAGTTTCTATTGAATCGCCATTATAATGTAAGGAACAGCGTTGCTTGTGAATATTACAATTTCAACAAGTAATAAATACGACATAGAGTATAAAAACGTACATTACACACCCAGATATAAATTATTTATACTATTTTAAGTATTAATTACACACAAACTTCGTAACAATACTTATTTCAACGAGGTGGAACCCCCTCGGTTTTGATGATTCTTTAACGGTCGGAATATTAAATTCCAAAGAGTGAAAAGACAATGTGGTTTTGGAATACTCTGACACGAATCGGTGTGTGGTAATATTGTTCACAATCCTCTTTTTATCATCTCTATCTCGCTGACTGTATATTAGTTGGTAGTGACGTTCATTTGTATTGAGGCGTTGTCCTAGCTTAAAATGCCAGTTTATCTGGAAGGAATAAAACCCAAGTTAAAGAGGATAGACTTCACGGATAGCCCTTTGTTAAAATCTCCGACCTTAAAATCGAAAGCTATCTTTTAATACTAAATTTTATACAAATTTCCTCAGATGTGGAAACCATACTAAAGTCTTTGGATAACTTTGGATAAATTTCTAATTTAGAAGGGAAAAACATTTTTCATTTTTTCCCCTAATTTACTGCCAAAAGGAACACGTGGATTATTACAAAAGTTGAAGTGCAATTAATTTAGTTAAGAATGGTTCTTAAAAGTATATAAAACATTTTAAACTAACAGTAAAAATTTCACGACCCTATCTTTCACCATTTCTGACAAAAACGTGCGTAAATTTGGTGGAGATAAGACTTTCCCAGTCCCCTTTAAAATATTTTAACTTACCTCCTTTTTTAATGAAAAAATATGACAAATTGTTGAAAAGATAAAAGTTTTGACTATTTAATGATATAAAAAGTAAAATTTGTGATTTGGGGGAATAGAATCTCACTTACCAGGTCCCCTTAAAGAGGAAATACCGTATTTACTCGATTGTAAGTTACCGTCCATTCTAAACCGCATCCCCGATTCTCTACAAATTTTTGAGAAAAAAAGTTTTTTTTAAATGTGTATATAAGAGGTTTATCAATAACAGATACTTAAGAAATTTTTTAAATTAATTTAATTTATTCTAATGCATTTAATTCTACCCTTTTAATGGAGGAGAGTTCGCCAAAAGTTAGACAAGCTTTACCCTGCAAGGTGTCAGCAGTGGCCGACTTGGCCAAACTAACGGCTACCTCGTTACCATTCAATCCAATATGGAAGGGGACCCATTGAAATATGTAGAGTGTCTAGAAGAAAATCGAACCACACAAGATCCAGAATATTTAGGCTTGTAATATCCCCAACAGTAGTCCAACGAGAAAGGTGCTGTATAGAAACACGACTGTCGGTTGAAATCATAATGTCCCTGAAGACAAGGTCAGAAATAGTATCAATAAATTGCAATCTCTTTGTGACGGTTCTATGCACGCTCCTTCTACTTGTAGTCCTTTTAAGGAATGCCTAGTCTTTAAAAATTACTTTATTATAAAGCTCCTCTTCGAAGAAGACGTGATTATGTTAATTATGACTACTATACGTAGTCTAGGTTTTCAGGTTAGAGAGGGAGATAGAATATACTTTTATAGGGGAGCAGAGATTAATCAACTTGAATGTGAATCGTGGATATTTAATATTTTATAATTGAATTACTTAATGTGACGAATTGTCCCCGGAGTTTGAATCCAGATTAAATAACTAAGAAGTCAAGAGTTATCGCCTTGAGTAAGCGTATTTAGTAGTAATTGTGTATATAAAAGTAAATGTGTATTTCTCATATCTCACGTACCTCATTAATTGTCGGCATAGTCATTAATTGGGTGCATTTCTTAGACTGGATCGAATGAATTTGAGTGGTGATTAATATTGTGAATAAATTAGATTGTTTTGTTTAAATATATATGGCTAGTGTTCCTTCTAATCTTCTCACACCTTTAGGTGCTTAGGCAAGAGCATTACATCTTGTAAATTACAATAAGTTCAGACCTAAAAACAGAACAGCAGTTTTTATGAATCAACTGAAGATTCTCATTTCCCTTTACTATGAACGAAACCGAATATTATCTTTGTTTCACGTAGTTAATTTCTTCAAAACTTTACTATATAAATCAGATTCCGTTGGAAAAAAATTAAATTTATTTGTTTAATTTCAAGCATAAGAATTTCTTTTAATCTCCAGCAAGAGAAGTAATCTTATGGAAGACATCCTGGAACAGCACCTTACCCTACCACCCAGAGATCAGGTCTTCAGGCGCCCCAAAAATACATCCCATAATAAAAGCTTTGCTAATGGTCGTCAAACTAAAAGTTTCGCAACTCTGGGAAATACCAAACGATAATAAGAGTGTTATTTCCACCCTCCCTCTCCTTCCTTGACGAACATGAAAGTTTTTCCCCCCACCAGATTCATTTAGAAGTTGAGTACGAAAGGAGAGCACGGCTCCCTGGGATGTGATTAGCGGTCAGCACGAAGCCCCTCGTTAATTGCAGGTTATTGGTCGTTAGACGGAGAAGACAGGGGTTCCTAATTGCGGTGCATAGCCACTGGCCGAAACCCGGGGATTTCGCGCATTTTCTCGCCGAAATGACCACCGATGGAAAATCATGAGTGAAGCATTTATTTCGGGTACTTAAAGGTGCAATTTGTGGGGTTTTTAGATTTTTTTCGAAATTTGTTATAAAATTATTGTTATATAACGAAGGCAATAGTTCTTTTTATTAAAGTAGAAAAAATGATACATAAAATTTCGCAACGCGAAAAAAATATGTAAGCTTTAAAACGATAAACTATAGTGTTCTATTGTTTGCATATGTGAAGGAATATATTAGTTACCTGCTTTGGTAACTTAACTGTAGCAAAGGAACAGAGAGTTTGTGGGTTTATAGTTATTTAATTCTATCAAGACAGTCACGTGCAATAATAATTCGGCTTTAAATAGAGGCGAAGAATCCCATTTACTGAGTATTGTGGATCTCAAGTGGGAAAAAAGAACTCAATCTGGTTCTACAGACATTTTATTACGGTAAAGAAAAGCAAGACAGTTTTCTGTTGTAATTTTACCTTATATATATAGAAAAAAATTTGTACCCCCTTCAATGTCTACTTAGACTAAAAATAAATTTTTTTGCTCATATTAAAATATTGGGATAATTTTCTGGAGAAAATTTGAATAGGTTGTTTAAAACATCAAGTCTTTCACCTATCCTATAGCCACGGTTATCAACAATCCATCTGCAGACATATAATTATATTGCTGGTCCTTAAAAAATTATCAATATTCTGCCAGCAGTTTATTCAACCGATCGGATTTTAATTGGATTAAAGTAAAAATCCATTGAAAATTAAGTATTCTTTTTATCTATAATCAAGAATCTATGATCATCGATAGGGTCAAATAATTTGCTATTTTAAGATCATTGTGTAGAATCGTGAACTTTAGACTCAGTTTTTTTTAACTTGGCGTCCTTCTTGATGCCAAATAAGTTTGATATTGCCAAAAAATACTTAGTATCTCAAACAAAATTTTTGCATAACATTATATTCTGTGTTGGAACTAAATATGTTCCTTGTTGGGTCTTACAGTCGCTGTTTGGGAAGTCTTTTTATTAAATGAATTTTATTTTAAAAAAAAATAATTTCATTCCAGTGAATTTTAATTTCAAATGCTCCAAATATTTCTTTTGGCGTAGGTTCAATTATTTTCGTTCTAGTGTTGTTAACTAGAATAATATCAATGAAATAGAAACGACAATACGGGCAAAAAAATTTTCTTTTCATTAATAACAATGTAGAAATATTATACAAGGTGTAAAAGAAATAATTAAAAAATAAAAATATAAGCAATAGAAGGTAATATCCTAGTTTAGTTCTCCCTTTTGGCAACGGAGAGAAAAATACACCAGGAATTCATTATTTTTTTTAATTGGACTTTTATCCAATTGGACGACTATAATTCGCTAAGTTGGTGATAAGCAAATATGTAGAATGCTATAGATATTCTAGTTGTTCGTTTTGTTTATTATGCAGAAATTAAATATCAACTCTCCAGTCATTGTATTGAGTTTATTTTAAACTTTCGCAGATGTAATCCAGTCATTTTAGTAAAATAAATGAATAAAAATTAACTGCATGGACAAGATATGGATATTAAAAGATATTTAATAGTAGTTGTAAAGTTCGTAAAAAGAACTTATGTTCAGATCACATTTCGAATAATTCGAAACTAAAAAAACACTCTGTTTTCTTTTTCTATTTTTTTTTTCAGAAACATTCTGTTTATCCAGTTTTCATTATATCGCAATGAATATAATTCTTACCTTAGTAATTTAAACACATTTAATTTTTAATTCAGAGTTTGTTTTTAAACTTTGTTTTGGTGTTTAGATTTCCAAGCGATTCTTTTAATGATGAATCCTTTCCATTATGCTTCAGGGTCAGATAATGTGTATTTCATTAAAAATACAAATCATTGAGATTATAAAAACATGCAAATAATTTTTAATCTGGTTTTTTTATTGTAATAGTTTTAAAATGTCATTTTAATATCATTTTATTATAATTAAATCTGTTTTTCAAACGCTTTTGAAATTTTTTTTAGTTTTAATCTAAGCATATTTGTGTGTATAACCTCAATTAACTTTAAAATCAGTATAAACATTGTTCCTGAAACTGATCAAATTCTAATCTTTAGATGAAATGCTTTGTATTATATGTCAATATTGATTTATAAATAAAAACTGCTAATACATCCTTGAATAACTAAATCCTCCTAAGCGATGGCTAAAAAAGTTTTGAAAATAATTAGCTGTGAAATTTTTTGTGTATGTTCTGTATAATAGAAGAGTTTTAACCTTCAGATGTATCAATCACTGTTTTATTACAAAATTTAAAGTCCCTTACGTGAATATAATCACTGTTATTTTAAGCAGTTTCATATAACTAAGATAAAGTGCTCTAGTTTTTGTAGAAATTAAAATATCTCTTATCCCGAAGGTCATTTTAAAAACGAATAACATAGCAATACATCAGAATTGAAAAATTGAAAATTTGTTTATAAGCTTTTGGTACAAAACAAGCCCCGTTTAGGTTATTTTTTGTAAATTTTTCCTCATTTTATGAATAACAATTTCTTTTTATCTTCTTAAGTATGACATATTTTTCTTAAAATATACTAAAAAAATCAAAAAACAACAAAAATATCCCCAGATTTCTATTTTTATTTTAAAAAGTTGTCGCAAGTAGTCGGATACCTTAAATTCATTCTTAGTTAGGTGTAAATATATTTGAGAGCAGATAAAAGCGATGGATAACATACGTGTTAAGTAATTTTACATTTAAACATTCAAATGGAAAACCTGAGATTATTAATATGTATCACAGTGCTAAATAATATAACTTAAGATGTGTGTATCACCACATTTTTTATTAGTATAACTATATCTAAAGCAGGACAGGTAATTAAGAATGTTATACTTAATATCTTAGCACAGGGCTATTCCCAACTATAAACAGCCCTTCAACTTTTCAAGAACGTATGTCCAGGTCCTTCATTCCGTCAGCTTAGTGGACGCAAGATATTTAGTCCCTGGAAATCACCGCGTTAATTTTAAAAGTCGCCAATCTTCCTGTAGGACATAAACTGCGCTACCTCATTTGCTGAAGCATCTTATTAGACTTAGAGTACGATACGATTGTTGTCTTCCCACCCGGCAAGGACAGGAGGGGGGGATGGTACAGCTGATACATACCCCTCTCTGAAGAGGCCGAGACCAGTGAAGAAGCTCAACGAAGCGCTGCTTCCTTCCCTCTTCATGAAGCACCCTCAGCCCGAGGGCTCGACAAAAGCTCTCCTGGGCGACCCCCTTGAACACGTCTCGTCCTCAAGGCACGAGCAACAACAGCAACATCCCGAGGACGTGTCCTCGTAAATTATACCCTGGTCCTTTCTCTTCAGTCCCTTATCGTTCTATCCCATTCTGTGACGTCTCGATTACCGGAAGTTGGGTTGATAAAAACATTCCATCAGATGGAAAGCCAAAAAAATGGATTAAATATGAGCTTTTTTTTACACAAAGAGACATTTGAATATCTGGGGTTATCGCCAGTGGCTAAAAAGGGTTGAAATAAATTTTTAAAAAGAGAGAGAGATAAAAAAAATCGTCTGTGTTTTTGTTGGTTTTGATTGCATTCTGTTTTGCGTGGTTTGTTCTCTGGTGTAAATGTTTTTCAATGTTGGGGTTTTAATCGTTTGGGTTTTTTTTTAATTATTTATACAATTTTTTTTTTTGGTGATGAAGAGGCGGCATCAAGTGGTTTGGTGTTTCAAGTGGTTCTTTTTTTGTATAGAAGTTGAAATATAAAAAAAGACTCAAAAACTCTCAAACCCTAAAACTGAAAATCATTGCTCAAAATCAAGAAAAAAATAAAAACAAATCGTTTTTCGAATAACTCGATTACGAATTAGTTTTTGTGAATACTTTTAATTGGGGAAAAAATAATTATTCACAATAATATTCATTCATAGTTATAATAAAGCATAGATAAAAACATATTAAAGTTGAATTCTTTTATATTCCTTAAATATAATTTTTAACTGTTTTTTAAGTTGGATAACTTTTTCTCCGTTTATTTTTGAAGAGTCTTCGAAGCTTTCACTTTTAGAAGAATCTTTTCTTAAAGAACGGAAAATTAAATTATCGAAAAACTTGAATCATCAACTTTTTACGTGAAAAATTTTTTAAAAAAATAATTTTTATTAATACTTATTTTTTTTACATTTTTGAAAAATGATTGTAAACAGATTTATTGAATAAATTCTAAACACTTTTAAAAACAAATTGAATATTTAAAAAAAAATCTCGCTTACACACATAATATTCTCATGTAATCTTTACGGAATATTTCAATTTTTTGTAAGGTTGATGTTTATCAAATGAGTTGAAGTCATGACTGTTAGAGATCCAAGACTATTAGATTACAGTATTGTAATCCCCCTAACACGCTTTTAAAATTAATGTATTGGGATCGGTTGTATGTTAACCTCTTAACACAATTTTTTTTAAAAGAAAAACGACAAAAAATTTTAATTTTTTAATAATGAAAATATATTTTTAAACCTTGTTTTTGCAAAAACTAATCCTAATTTTAAAAAAAAATTATATTTTAATTTAGGATTTGTATCCTCATTGCGATAAAAGCCAATTATAGTGCCCACTTGTACGTACATTTACTTTTATTATATTTCTTTTCAAACTGCTGATTCGAGAAAAAAAATTCAATTAGTAAAAATATTTATTTGCGCATTTTCAACAAAAATAATAATAGCAGTATTTATTTTTAAAAAAATATTCAACATTTTCTTTTGTGAGATATATTTGGTAGTAAGTCGCTGCACATATCCCAACATTGAAATTATTACACATGACTAACTCTTTTACAATTCCTACTATTAGTTCACACTCTCCCTATATATATTTATATATCTTACTCAAATTTACAGTCTTTAGTAAAATACTTTTTATTCCTCCTCTCAAGTTCAAATGCATTTTTTAAACATGTAGTGGATGACACTTGATGTTAATACAGTTCCTTTAAATAGAAAGTAACTATATAAAATAAAATTTTACTTTGTTGACCTTGTGAAGGATCTATACGCAGTTCCACTAATCCCTTCTCGTCTCTTTAAGAAAAATATTCAATTCAACCAATTTTCATCGAGTAAGGAAACGTGATTATGTAAATGAGGTATATTACATAAATTTTGTTTTCGCGAATTGGCAGTTCGTTGTTGACACGCTGAAGTTGATACGTTGGAGTGTCCAAGTCGAAGTTAACATAAAGTTGCGAATTAGTAGTTAAAGATTGAAAAGGAGTGGAATTAGTTAAAGATTACATAGTGTGGAGCTCACGACATTGATCAAGCCGAAGAGAGCACCTGCATGTTTCCAGTGTAGGATCCGATGCATAAAATGTTCAGATACTGTGCGTTTGATTAAGTAGAAGCTAGTTTATTAGTGTGCGACGTAGTTATATTTGAGCGTATTTAAGCTCTCTTAGATTCAGTTGAGGGTCTGTAGTAGTATCCCCGTGTTATAGAATCTCACCTCCGCTCTCTACTATATATCAGCTACCTTAATTAGAATTGTATTGTGTCTGATTGATAATAAGAATTAATAAATTAATTAGATTGAAAACAAGTCTGTGGATTATTCTGTTTCTCCCACACATCTAACTGGGTTTACAGGTGGACAAGCGGGTTCAGATGTAAGTAGGAACCAAACGCTATCGCAACCTAAGTAGGAATTGACTTTCCTTTGCTGTTCCTTGTAACACAGAGCAGCATCTTGTGAACAGTGTCGGCTTAAGCTCATTTCGGGCCCTGGACGCAGAAGATCTACAAGCCCCTTGACACTGGAGGATCGAAATTTATATCCAAAAAATGGGGTTATGTCCAGCTTATCCGGCCCCCTCAATGGATAAACCGACACTGCTTGTGAGAGCCTTTTTTATGTTGTTGGAACAGAACTGAGAAAATATGAAGTTTCGTTATTCGTATATTTCCAGAAAGTTCTGGTCTATCGATTTTTTTAATATTTGTATCGATACGATAGTTTTGTATAAGTCTTTCTACTAATTTTCTTCTGAAAACTAATTTTTCTTCACCTCTGTCTTTTTTTATACAAAAAATATGCGCTCGAAATGCTTATTTAAAAAATAAGTCAAAGTATAAGAAATAATGCCTAATATATGAATTTACTAAATCATGACAACGGATCGCTATAAGTCTCACGAGTAAAGACGGCACTTTATTATATTTGCGTACGAAAATTCAGCAGCATTAAATACGACTTCGCTCGAATTATCTCGAGTGTGCACAGCTTGGCCTATATTGCACGCTTGAATTAACTCGAGTGCTAAGGGGATAAATAGAGCTGGAAGTCGAAGTTCTAACTAAGTTGTGATATGGAATTTTAAAAAATATGTGTCAGTTGATAATAAATCAGAATTGAAAACTATGCCACAAATAACCCGAAACGAATTTTAATTAATGAATTCAACACATTTTAAGTAAAACATTAATGGGAATTATTTAATCAAAAAAGCAAAATATCAAATAATATTAATAAAATGTGCTTGAGGAAAACATGCAATTTTTCTTCTAAATATTAAAATTAAAGCACCTTCAGATTCTTTTGTACTTTTCATAAATCGAAAGTCTTAACATTAATTTATGCAAATATAAACTTTCGATTTAATGGCCATTTTATCGCATTTTTATGTAGGTATTAAGATTTTCTTATGATCAATAAGTAACAATCCCTCCCTACTGAAATTCCATTAAATCTCCAAGTTCGAAGCATAAATTAAAATGGTTGGAGTTCCTATTCTAGTTCCTATAGCTGGCTTTCTGGCCGGCATTAGCTTGAAAAAATAAATATCCATTATTCATAAATAAACTTCGATTAACAATGTTTTGAATTAAAGGACATCCCCAATACAGATGATTATCGCCAAAAGATCTTCAATAACGAACCCTAAGCCAAAATGGATGACACAAAACCCCAAACATAACATTGTCCCCGGTTCTTTGTTCTTTTTTTTTCTCAAAAAATATTCTTCCCTGCTTGAAAGAGAAACCTTTCCATTAACATTTCAAAGAAAGCAAAAGCAGCAGCAGCCCCTAGAAAAGTTCCACAGAAAAATCTTTTGAACTCCCCTACCCCCTAAATTTTTTTTCTCTCTCTCAAAGTAATCTGAGTAATTAAGAATTGACCGAAATGAAATTAACCTCTCCTCTAACCAAACAGTATTATTATTGAAAACTAAGGCCACCCCAAAGAGAAAATAACAAAGGAATCTCTTCGACAAAGGAAATGAAGAAAAAACATCGAAGGGCAAAAACACTCGCAGGCTTTATTGCCCCCACCCCCACCAGAGAGACCCCGGCATATTGAACCCCGGAAAAATCTTCCATCTTTTCCCCACATAAATAGCGTTCTTCTTGCGATCCTATTAGTACGTGGCCTGGGGCTGGTGTAAGAATCAATTAGATCAATATACTAAATATGCTACATTTTGAAGCTTCTGTTATCTACGAGGTCTCTCTTAGAAGACCGAACCGCAATTCTCATTTTAGGTTCCATTTTCACTTTTTCTTTACAAAACCCCGCTATCCTAAGATAATTAAGAGAATAAGAAGGACGACACTGTGTCAACCAAGGGCTTCTTTTTTTTGCTCTTTTTTATCATTCTCTTTCTTTTTAGAACACAAACGCACTTACGGAGAGGAGGGGAAGGGAATTAAAAAAAATGGCTACAGTTCCAAAAGACGGGCAAAAAAAATGGCTCAGTTGCTCTTTTACGTATTCGTAAGTTGTTTCTTTGCCTGCTCCACAATTGCACTTTTTCTTTCTCTCTCTCTTTCTCTCTACTCATTCTTAATTTTTGCACAACGAAAAGTAAATAAGAGAAAAAGACTTTAAGGCCGCGCTTCTTCTCTTTGAGGGTATTAAAAAAAAACTTTTAAAAAAATGTCTCCCAACCCCACTAACAATAACTCTACATTCTTTTTTATTATTATTTTTAATTCTTCCTCTTAGACTGGCGCTGTCATAAAAAGATGAAAATTACCTTAGCGGGCTCAGGAAACTATGTTACCGAATCGACCGACCACCATGTATAATTTTACTCACAGTTAGGAGAACTTAAAAGACTTTGCATACACCTTATCAAAAACCCCACCCGCGGCTTTTTAGAATTTTTTTTCATTCATTATTAATTTTTTTTTTTACTTTCATTTTTTGTTTTGGTAAGACTGGTGTTTGCTTTAAATTTTTACTCCATTAACAGGATTTTAATTCATAGAGACAAAGTTTTAAAAAGACTTTTTTTATGTGCGTGTCTCCGTCAGATTTCTTTCTTTTTTTGTCTTGTAGCAACATTTTGCCCGTGGAGTCGCAGTGATTGAATTAAAAGGAATTAAAACCATGTTTAGAATGAAAAGAAGTTTTCATATTTAAACAAAATATAGCATAAATATTTTCTCACTTCTTCTATTTCACAACGAATGTAATGGTTAGTATTATCACAGTGCTTTGTAATTAACTGTTCATTAAGGCATAAAAATGTGTGTAATTAATATATTTTTCTAGGGTTCTAATAAAATTATCTTTTCTAATTTTTTGACAACATTATTATTATTTCTTTTTTGCTAAAAAGAATCAGTGCAAAAGCATCTTTTTAATTACGTATCTTAATTATGAAATTTATAAAGTTTTTTCTTATGCGTATTGGAAAGTAGTTTATTTGTTTTTTTTAGAGTGAATCTGATTTAATTTCTTATTATTATGAAGAATTAGAACTGTTTTGAGGCAGTTAAAAATGGCGTAATGAAACGAATTTTATGAATTCGAATTAAAGGATAATTTAGTTTAGTTTTTAACTTATTGTTTTTATTAAAAAGAATTGCTTTTTTTAAAAATTTGATTACTTTTACCTCCGTAGAAATTTGCTTATTATTATTATTTTATTAAATTTGATACAAAAAAGGGTCTGAATCATCTGATTTATTTGCTTAAAGAAATTCACTCTTCAGATTTGTTACTTCAATGAAAGGTTTTGTTTAAGGCTGTTAAAAGTATGGCTCATTGTACTGACTGTTTCTCAATTTATTGATACAATATTTAAAAAAATGAATTTTGCTTATTATCCATAAATAAAAAAACGTAGGTAATATAGTATTTATAGAAGGAATTTAAAAAAAAATACTTTTATAGGGCATACTTTAGTGGTACTACATAAACAAAACACAAAATTTATAACCATCATTTTGGAGATGGAATTATTTTTTGAAAATTGAAAAATCGAAATTAGTTTTTTTCCCCCCTCGTATTCTTTTTTTATTTTTTAATCTGTGCAACAGGCTCTCATGGCTTAACTAGCCTCTTAGGGTGCTTTATGACGTTTGATATGAGAACCTCGCCTGTGATATATATAAGTAGGTATTACCACATATGAAGTAGAATTGGGGTGGATAGAAGAGGGTAGGAGAATTACTGGAGGATGTCATGAGGAGTGGATATTAGCAAGTAAAGTAATAATTGACAGTTCTAAAGATACTAAAAATATAGGAACAAGTTTGACCATTAGGTATTATTAAGTACCTAATGCAAACTTTAAGAGTGAAAAAAGGGGGGAAATGGTGTAGATAACACAGTTAAAAGCATTTTTAACTGTCATAATTTTTAAGCATTGTTCTCTATGTGAGTATTATTTTCAATATATTACATTTATTCTAGCAATTCCATCACTCAAACAGTAAAGTCATCGATGCGCAGCATGCGATGACGTAATGGGCATGTATGGTATTATTAATTTATAACAGCCAATGGGGGGCATGTAGGAGAATAACAAAGGTTTTGTACTCATTTTGTTTAATCGTTCTGGGAAACTTATGCTAAATAGATATATACATAACCTTTTCAATTTTACTGTCTGGCAATATTTGTTTTTCCTTTTAATGTCTTGCTTATGCTCCAGTGCTTAATAATGCTGGAACACTAATCAGTATTCAAAGTATATATTTATTTTCTGTATTTCGTTCTAAAAGGTTTCTGGAAGCAAAACGAGTTCTCCTATCCCCCCCCCCGAAATTCTCGCCAAAATATATTGATTTTTAATTACCAAAAAATGTTTCAATTTGCATTCCTTATTTTGCATTATTGCATTCCCTATTATAATTGCATTTTTTTTTTTTTTTTTTTTTGTATTTCTCAAATTGCCAAAATATTTATTCTATTCCCAAATGAAAAAATTTAAGGAAAAAATCTGCTTCCGGTGAAGAATGTGACTAAAGCCTCTGGTCACTCATTCTTCCTCTGGGGCTTTTCCAATTGCTTGTATAAAAATTGACGGACTTGAATGAGAACAATAAACTTATCACATTTGAATTTTATTTAATTATTGATCGTTGTAATGTTCGCAAGCTCGGGGCAGCGCTATTTCTTTTGTGTCCTTACTCTAACCCTAATACCTTTAAGAGAAGTTGATGTATTTAAATATGTCAAGGTTCAAAGTCCTTAAGTTGGCGTGCGTGGTGCGGAAGTTTGGAGAGTGAGTACCAGTTCAGGTAACGTCTTCGTCACTTGATCGAGATTCAAACTTACAATATCCATCGCAATACTTTTTGTGTGCTTCTGTGAGAGCATCAATAAGCAATTAATCTACAATTGTTTTTATAGCAATCATTCGACTTAAATTAGAATAATAAACAAATCACTAAAATTCTATTAAATTATATTAAATTATATGTAATAAATTAAAAAAGCATATAAATTTTTCTGTACATTTTTGCAGTTGTCTCCCCCCCCCCATATCTTGTTTATACACTCCAGTACCAAATAATAGTCAAGTACCACATCGGAGTCTCATGTACTTCGTGCAAACGTCAAATTTCTCACTTTTCTTCCGCGGGAGAAAAAACAAGGGTCGCCCTATCCAAAAAAATCCCACACATACAAAAAAGAAAAAAAAAGAACACCCACACACAACTGGACTAGGAAGAGAAGCATACTCCGAAAAGAGAGTAAGGAGAGAAAAAAGCTATTTTGGAAAATAGGCAGTCAGCAAGCACCGTGGTTGCAGCAAGAGGGGGTGGGGGGGTAGACAGAGAAAGAGACAAGGCGATAGGAAAAGGTGTGAGAACAGCACCACACGCTGCACTTCTCTGTATCCAAACGCAGCCCTCCTACTTGTCAAATACCGACTGTCTCACTTTCGCCATGTAGTTTTCTCGAATCCCATTTTCTTTGCCTCAACCAGAAATTAGCCCCGCCTTAGCATCCCCCCCCCTTCCAGCGAGTTCTCTCTCTGTAGGGTTGGTGGAATTTTTTTTCTTTGTTATATGCGTATGTGTGTATCTCCTTTTTTTCTCTCGTCTGACGAAAAAGGAATAACAGCTTTGGCTAATAACGGAGCTCTCCATAAAACGGCCACTTTCTGCCTGTCGTTGCTGCTGGGGTTGAGTATTCACGCGATTTTTACTTTTCTTCTTTTTTCTTTCTTTTCGTTTTGTTATCCTCCCCATCGTCATCCCCCTGCTATTGCTACTGTATCCCGGGGGTGGCGAGTGAGGTTTATTTTTGATGTAGTGCAGTGAATCAGTTACCACACGATACTATCCGGATTGAGATGCAGACTTGGTTGGCTTGTTTTAACACAGAAGCAAACGGTGATGAATTTATTAATGCAATATTCTTCTATTTACTATAATCACTCGCAAAACTAGTCAAGGTTGGCTAGTGTCGTAAAACGGACCTGGGAAAAAAGGGGGTGATGAAATGTCATTAAATCGCTTGGTATAGAAATTGTACCGCAGCCAAATGAGGAACAATTTTGCGGTGCAACATATGTACCACTGAGTTTCAAATTTTAATTACCTCGTCATCTAAGAAACACTAAATGAGATACATATTTAAATGTAAAGTAAGGAAAGGATAGGATTCTTTGTTGGCGTTACAAATTAAAGCTTCACGAATGCTGTTGCTGCTGTTGTTATTGTTATCACGTCCTTCCCGAAGGGAAAGAATGAAAGTTGCCAGAGCCTGAGACCGGTTATACTTCTACACGATCGATGGCGACACCATCTATCTCCACAATTTAGGCATGGAACTTAAGGGGAGGGAAATATTCACCGGCACCAGCACCCGTGGTATCTGCTGCCTCCACCCACAAGACTTTCAGACCCAATGATTTAATGAGTAAGTACTCTGTGTATACTAGGAGGATATTTGGTGGCAGTGGGCATTGAACCCAGGCCCTCTGGTCTGGAGTCCGATGCTCTAACCACAAGGCTATCCACGGCCCTACAAATTCTATTGGAGACTGGGATATTGAGCCTTGACCAAACGACGAAGCTAACTTGAGCTGTTACCCAACTCCCCAAACTTCCACTGCATACCAATGTTAGGACTTCGCTTCGACAGATTTAACGTGCACCAGATCTTCTACATGGAGAGTTTTAAATGGCACAAGGATTCGACAATGCCAACCATGAGTTCATGACCATGGCCACATGACTACTGGGGTCACTAAATAAGAAGATGAAAAAAGTTAATTGTTGAATAGTTCCTGTTTTATAATATACTTTGAGAGGTGTGATGAGGCTTTGTGTAAACTTCGAAAGTGTTCTCCAAATCCTGTGTTATGAGGGGGGGGGGATGAATGTTGAGTGATTGATTTGAGTCAGTTGGAGCTCAAAAGTTCTAACCTTGCACTGTATGGAGATTAGAAGAGGGATATTCTATATAACACAAATACTTTCCTCATCCATTTGATTTTGACTCAAAATTACAAGCATTGCTCTGAGAAAAAGTTAAATCATACCAGTTGTAATTAACAGCTTGGAATTATAATTTCTTACTTGTTTATCTGTGATCTTATTTTAATTTGTTACGCTATGAAGCAACACGCGGGTTACTGGGTTGGACATCGTTATTTTGAACCATGGTCAAGTGATCAGGAGGAAATCTATCCTGGCACCCCCTCTCTAAGCTTCCATACCATGCTAATATGTATCTTCGAAATAGTAGCAAACAGTGGCAGAACGTACACCCCACATTGTAGGGGAGGGCAGGACTCTAAGGGGTCCAAAGCCTGATGTTATGGTTTTGCAATCATTTGTAAGATCAGGCTTTTGGATCCCAAATCAGACTTTGCAGGAAGACCTTAATATTCTCCGTTACACCACTAGAAGCAAAACAAATCTTGATACAAAATTCTGAATGAAAAGACATTTAATTTTTTTACTTATAAAATATTGCCTTCTTAAAGCTTTCAAAGATATTACCGTTCGTAAACATTAGAAAGACTGTCAACACAAAATAAAGGTCAGTTACATTGAATAGCCTTATCCAAAGATACGATTATTGTGTGCTAATAATTTAGCAATTTTAAGCCCCCGACATCTAAACTCAAAACTCATCTCTTCAAATTGCACACTAAGTAGATCTAATCATCATGAACAAGTTCCTTCCTTAAAAAAATACTTTAAACAATCTGAATAAAAAAAGGAGGAATTAAATAATACATTATTTAATAAAGCAAGCATGCAATTAACGCAAAAAAAAAACTTTAAATATTTTAAATCAGGGGTGGGCAGACTTTTCCAGGGTAAGGGCGACTTCTAATTTTTTCAAGGAGTTGAGGTCCACCCAGTATCAGTGACTCACACAAAGGTGTTCCACGGGTCCAGACCCACCTCCATAGCCCATGATTTTTTTGATCGGTTATAATCCCGTGTATATAGTACGTAAAATTTAATTGTTTGTTATTAATAAAGTTTTATTAATTAATGCTAATTATTTATTCAAAAATTTATTTATTTCTGTTCTTTGTTCCAAACAATCTACAAAATGAATATATATATATATGTTTGGCAGCGTATTGGGGTAGGATATGAGAACAGTAGACATTCGACCCTGGGCCACCGCTCTGTGCCCCCTTTGAAAAATTCACGAATGCGCCCACTGCCCAGAGTCGTAGGGGTGGTGAGGTACGGAAAAAGTCAACAGTATTTATTATAACTTAATAATAAATACAGAATATGTACTTATCTACGCAAAAAAAAAGAAAACTCACTTTTTTGAAACTGCGTTTAAAGCAAAGCGCAAAACACAAACATAATAATAATAGCCACAAATATAATAGTATCAAATATGATGCATTTGTTATCAAACAATTCAAAACACATTAAAAAATAAAACATATTCATCTAAAGTTAGTTCTTATAATTATAGTCAGATGAAGACTTAGTCTGCGTGCTGTCACCCAGTCTTGAATATTTCCGTATACAATTACAAACGTCTAATCTTCAGGCGGTCACTCCAAATTGTCTTAATGGTCCACCGGTCGATCGCGATCGACGTAATGCCCACCCGGTTTTAAATATTGAAAACATGCATATAAAACCTATTTGTCTTCAATATCGCTTTTTATTTATATATCTTAGCATTACTTTTGATTCTTCAGGGGCACAATTCAATGCCTGGTATATAAACATTTGATTTGACATATCATATAATTTTCCCGAATAATTGTCCTTTAATTACAAGTATTTGATGAACAGAAAAGATAAACTCATTCTTTCTGACTCTTCTCAATTACAACTCAACTCAATTACGGCAGAACTTTGTAAAGACGCTTTAAACTCCGTTTATTCCTTGTAGAACAACAACACTAGAGAGAAAGTTATACAAGTTTCTCAGCAACTTCTTCCCCAAAATTCTCGTAATAGTAAAGACAATCTGAAACTACACAACTCGTGAGTGATCGAATGTACCCCTGTAATTTCTAAACCTGGGATCACAGCAAGGCACAAGGGTTTAGCGCGGGGCAACAGCTTCCCCTTTCCTCTGGAGCGGCAAAGAAAAGGGCTAAATCAAGTGGCAGTTAGCCACCATTAATCAACTCAACTCATCCGAACAAATGCGTAAAACACCGTCATAGCATTACTAGACAATCTCTACGAAGTCTCATCGTACTTTCTTACTCGATTCCTTTTTCTTATTTTCCGCCGCTTATTTATTTATTTAGAATTTCTTTCTTCTTTTTTTAGAACGCGGAGAAGCCTCATCGTTGGCTTATAAGAACCAATTTGTCACTGCCGACGGTTCTCAGTCCTCTTAGCGATTTGGGAGAAAATAAGTACTGGTCACTTCGCAAGACAAAAAGAGATGTTTCTCTCCCACCCTTCTGTACTCTCCCCTTTTTCAGTTCTTGAGGGTGGAGGACTGGGAATTCAGGAATTTTTTTTTCCTTCTCCAACTAAAGAAGTTAGAAAAGTACATCGGTTTTTAGAATATCATCATATTATGTTCTAATGATGGGTTCTGAATAATCAAACACGTACTAAAATTAACATATTTGGAAAAAAAAATTTCGAACGGTCAGTTTTTAATTCTTCGATTAAATATTTTTAGTTAAATAATATTATTCAAAGTCATTGGTTTGAAGCTGCTGAAAACCCGCCGTGTAGAGAACATTGATGCACTTTAAATCTGTTAAGGCTCAAAGGCCTCCCATTGGCGAGTACTTTGGAGAGTAGGGGCCAGTTCAGGTGGTGTCATCTCCTCACTTGACCACGGATCAAAATTACGAAGTCCATGTTCAATAGCCTTTGATCAATATGTGTTCTCATGTCCTCTGAGTAAGGATTTTCGTTTGATTTCCCCATCTGAAAATGCTAAAAACATTTGGTGCCAATATATCATTAAAAGTTCTTCTATTCATTCCAAACTAAAATCAGGTATGTTTGGAGAAAATCTTAAGTAACTTTGAAAAAGAAATGTTTGTTAAGAATGTTTGAACTTAGGAGAAATTTAAGTGTCATCCACTGGCGTACTAGTCCTGTGTGGGGCTTAATCAAAATTTTATGGAGGTTCTATTTTTTGTGGAACCCCTTTTTATTTTACATTTTTTTAATTACACGCATACTGGGGCCTTAGTAGCTTGAGGGTTCCATATCATTGATACAGATGCAGGGACGTCTTAAGGCATTGGCCAACTGGGCCCGATCCCAGGGCCTTGGCCACAGTGGGAGCCTCGTCTCGTTCTTGACTCAGCCTTAATAAGATCATGATTCGCATAATTTCAACATTTTTCGGTTGTATTCTCCGAAAAACTAGGAATTTCGGACAATATGTTAACTGGTTACGTGTGATGACCGTCATCCATGTATAGGCCAATGCCTATACATGACTATGTACTGTCTACTTTTAATGGTTATAGTTTGAGCCTACATTTGTGTAGGACCTAGGGCCTAATTGCGTAGTGTGCGTAGTCTGCTTTTGCGTAGGGGCTAATTGCCTCAAGATGTCGTAAGACGTTTCTGCTGATATTCCCATTTTTTCGGAGAATGCAACGAAAAATAACATTTGACATTTGAAATTATTCGAATTATGATCTTCTTAAGGCTGAATAGAGAACGAGACGAGGCCCCCATTGAGGCACAGACCCTAGGCCCGGGCCCAGTTGGCCCAGACATTAAGTCGTCCATGTATGGATGATACGGCAGTAACTACGCTACTGGTGTCGTCCTCTTCATTTTATCGAGATTCGAAATTATAAGATCTATCGCCACTAGCTAACTAGCTAGTGCGACATTGTAAAACAAACAATAAATTCGGCCTAAATGTTACATGTAGCAGTGGCGTACACAAGGGTAGGCTTTGAAGGTTAAACCTTCCCCTCTCTTGCATGGAACAAGAAATTTATAATTTTTACCATAGAAATTATACTTCTCGACATTGTCGTCTATGCATTTTTCAGAAAGTAACTCCTCTCCTCCCCCAAGAGGGCTGTTTACACTACTGACGTGTATAAACCTAAATCCAGTGGCGTAACGTACACCCCGCATCGTGGGTGTAGGTAGGATTGTAGGAGGTCCAAGGCCTGGCTGATGCCAAATACGTATTTGAACTTGTGGCCCAAAACCTGGCTTTGCAGGGGGCGCCTAACATTCCCCGTTACGCTACTACCTAAATCTATGCATTTAAAATTATTCTTGAAAAAATAATTCTTAACGTAAGGAATGTGTAATATTATAATTGTAGTTTACTTGCTCTTAATTTGATTTAAATGTGTTTGCTGTATTAAACTATAAAAATAATACCACGGAATCGATTAAAAAGGATCTAACACAGTAAATTTATTTCTTTAGATAAGCCATTTAAAGGGAATTCAATATAACTACAATAAGTGTTACGAGTTCTGAGAACGCAATCACTTCGAAATGTTGATCCGTAATTCACTGAGTAATGACGGAGACCCATCACGATAAAAAACATTCTAATTTCTATAAATAAAACTGTTTATCTTCGAAATCGTTTGAGAGGAGAAATCCTCAGGAAGGAGGGAAGGGATGAAAGTTTCTCCATTACTCTTCATTCCTCAAACTCTTTTGTTCGAATTCTCATCACCTCCCCCCTCTTCCAGCAACACACACTCCGATACAAACCCAATGAACATCTTTCATAATTTGCCCGTGTGCCATTTTTACACAGGTGTTATCTAAAAACTTAAAAAGTCACTTTTTCGTCTGCGAAGAAAAGCGCATTATCGTTTTCGAGTCGAAAAATAATTTCGGTAATCAATTACACCCCCTTTGCCCGTTCGATAACTGATTAACTGCGAAGAAGAGTCAACATTCCCTTTTCTTATCGTCGAGTGCGTAAAGGGCGATCAGCTCCTTAATTCCTATTCGTCCATCGCTGTCAGGTGATCACAAAACTACAAGCATATCTCGCTCGACCTCCGGAATCAACCAATTAACTTCCTCAAACATAAGCACTCGAAAAGAGGAAGGAAGGGGGTGACGGGGAGCACGAGGGGAAAAAAATGGCCAAACGATCTATAATGGTGTATCAGGCAGCGAAAATTCCTGTTCCCTTTTAAAACATCCCTTCTTTTTCCCCATTCGCTTGTAAGCTTGAAGAAAATTCCAATACTGATATGCTTAATGCTCGTCTCGTTCTCAAGCAGGGGCTTAACAGTAGCAAACTTAGAATGTGCCTCTTGGAGATAACATAATCCATACACCACCCTCGGAAGATAATCTGTTTCCATTTTCACCTGGAGCTCGCAGATCCCTCACCCCCTTGCGTAATAAGGCACATGGAAAACCAAATTTTTAAGTGATAAACTCGTGTTTAAAACTTAAGGAGGGTTTTTTGTGCGCTTTCAACTGGATTATTAGCACTTTTCAATTTAGACTCGTAGAGATAGATCTTGCGCTACAAAAGTGAGAACAACCCGTAGCTAATGATGCTTTAGGTGAAATCATATCCGTGTTGATAACACACTCGAAGAAATCGCATTTCTTTTTTAAAAAGAAAACGCAGAGAGAGTGTGTAATTTCTGGTTCTGAAAAATAGAACATTATTTAAGTGTTAGAGCAATTTAAGGAAACATAGTGCGATTTATAAAAAAAAAAAAATTTTAAATCTTTTATTTAATGGTTTTTGCAATTTTTTTTAAGTATATGCATTACGTAAAATAGTTTTTGTGCTCAAAATACTACAAAAAGTTAACCTTTTAATTGTTTAAGGTAATCGAACACGTTAAAAATGACCAAATTCGGTCAGGAAAGATATTTTTGTTTTTTTATTTTATTGAATAGAGCTATCTTTTGGCTTTACAAAACATAGCTTTTTTTTTTGTTTCTACGCTACCTAGCGGTCAAGTTACAATCAACTTTATAAAGTTAGAAAACCGGAAGTGTGTTTTTGATCTACCAGAAGTGGGCATTTTTAAATTGCTCAAAATCTACCATGGCGAGTTTCATAATTCAAAATCTTGTAATGTATTTCCATAAAACTTTTTGAACCTGATATTTATGTTATTTTCTAGAGAATTTACTAAGATATATTTTTTATTGTAGGAATAATTTTTTGAGTTATGGCTTGCCATTTAAAAAATAGTATCACAAAGAACGTCACATTTCTTATAATGTTTAATCAATCAGCTATAAAATTTTCAAATTTTAATAAAACATTTAAAGTTTAGTACATTTTCTAGATAAATGCATCTAATTTGTTTTAATACTTTTAATAAAATAAGTGTATTACTTTTTTCTCTAACTGCTTTGAAGTTTTTCAAAAATATTGCTGAAATTTCACTTATAGCTGTGATTTTTGTAAAATATAGGTAATTTATTTTAAATATTGTTAGTTAAATATTAGTATTTATTGGTAATGAGTCCTGACAAAGCATTTATAATGTTTAAATATGCTATTTTGTTAAAAAGTACCCCGAAAGAGTGTTCGGTACTTTAAAGAAAAATTTTAAAATTTTAAAAGGGGCTTTAAAATTCTTTTCCTACAGTAATTGACGTACAGATATGAAAATTGATTTATATGTGCGTCAAACCATGTATAAAGAAAGTTGGTTTGGGATTTAGGCTAGCATTATTGATATTCGTAAAATACATTTTTTTATGAAAGCTTGTTGAAAATTCGATAAAAAATGTATAAATTCTAAATTCATATAGTTTTTAAAAATTAAGTGTTGCTTTGATTCAAAATTGCATATCAACTTTTATTATATACACTAAAAGCAATAAATGGGAAAACATATGAAAGCATTTGGCACAATAGAAAAACCCTTAACATTCGAAATGAAGTTAAACTAGTTATTTTTTCTTCGTAAGGTAAATCAATTTAAGTTTTTATTTGCCATTGGGATGTGAATAAAAAGGAAGATAAACTTATCATAACACACTGGAGTTTTTAACTTAAAGCTTTCCAATTTTGTGAGATTATAGAAAGTTAGATAAAAAATAATTCTGTCTAAACCATTTTATTTCAATTTTTGACCAATTTGTGTCAAGTGAATTGTACTGTGTCCCCTTAAACCTTTTAGTTTTTATAGCTGAATGCTTGGTAAAAGTGGAACTTGACGTTTTTAGTTTAATTCGCACTCATCTTCTGCTGTTCAATCTATGAGGGGGGGAAATGGTATTTTACGTTTTAAAAAAAGAAAACAACATTTTTAAATCAAAGATAGTTTGGATCCATTCTTCATTATCTGATACAGATATTCTTTTATTGTATTATTTGAGTATTAATATCTTTAGTAAAAAAAAAAAAGAACTTGGCGATGCGTTAGAAAATTTTTTTAGCAAGTTGTAGAGAAATAGGTTTATCAATCAGTTAGTACGAATAGTTTTTAATACGGCTTAATTATTAATTAATAGGATTTAGGCTTTCGAAAGGATTCATTTGCCTATATTTTACAAGAAAATGTAAAGCATATTTATAATTTTAAGAAATTCGCAGTAAGATTTAATGTAAAATCTACCAGTACTTTTAACGTTTAAATTAGGGGTATATTTTGTAGTATAATTATATTAATAAAACGTTTAAAGTATTAGAGATACATACCAAGTCTGTCTGTTCTCTTTTTGAAAAAGAGTCACTGGGAAAAACCGATACTGACTACTTTAAATATTCATTTGGTTTTTATTAGAAATCATTGTTTCTCTCAAATCATGATAACACACCATATAGAGCAGAGATTTTTAACCCTGTGCCCACAAAGCTACTATACCGTCCGTATTAGTTGATACAAATAGTAAAAAACGATTTCTTTCTAAAACTCTAGCATTTAATCATTACATACCTTAAGTAGACAGAAAAATCTCTTAGTACGAAATATGCCCTCTTATAGCAGCTTCAACTCGTCTCGGTACTGATTTCACAAGTGTTCACTAGCACAAATGTTCTCAACTTCATCGTGGAGCCACACTTGTATAGTACTTTTTATCATCTGTTCTTTTGTCGTGCAACTTATCTTAGCTAAGCGATTCTTGAGATTAAGTCCCCTCAGGGGGCTCACCTTCTTTAGGTGAGTACGGGTGTCACAATCCCGAGGTGCCCTAGTGATCTTTTCCTTTTCCCACGGGGTTTACTGTCTTTGGTAAACACGGGCTTCACGAACCCGGGGTACCCTAGTGATCCTTCTCTATTTTCGACCCTCTTTCTTGTCATTCAATTCATTCTTTCTATCTCTTCCCGTCTAGATCACAGATATTAAAACAAATGATTAGCGTAGTATAGCCGAAATCGGCTCTTGCGCCAATAAACCCCAAAATCACTCACTTGAGATTAAGTCACAAATATTCAATAAGACTTGGGTCTGGGGAATTACCCAAGCCAGTTAAACACTTTTATTTTACTTTCCCGTATAAAAGTCTGGACCAATATCAAATTGTGACAAGAAGCCAAATCATGTTGAAATGTTCCGCCAAATGTTTCCATGGATTGAACAATTCTACTGCGTAATATTTCTATGTATCTGACATAATTCATCATGCCTTTAAAAGGAACTAAGATTCCATTCCCATTTGTTGTGTAAAACACCAAAATATCTGTTTAGAAGGGTATTTTACAGTCTGTTGGATATGATCTGGCAGCAGAGTTTCAACTTCACTTTATCTAACTGTACTTGATTTGTATCCCTGCACAAATAAATGCGTTTTATCACTGAAAATTACCTTTTTCTAGTCGTTAATAGTCCAGGATTAGTATTTTTGCTTTACTCTAACCTTTTTTTCACTGTTTTCTGAGTTAGAAATTGCTTTTTCCTTTGTCTTGATGCCTTACAGCGAACTTCCAGAACCCTTTTCTGCGCAATTGAGGTACTTACTTCAACACCATAATTAATAACCGAAACTAGAACACACTATTTTGTTATTCCGTTCGTTTTACTGACCTTTAAAACTTTAATATGCTTTTTCTAAGGTTTTGATTTTTCATGATAATTGTGTATTTAAAATGCTAAGTCCTTTTATGTTCAATTTTAAAGTTTTAAAATTTTTCTGGTTGTTTTGTAAAATACGTTTGACTATTTTATGCGTGGAATAAGGATTCATGTGAATGGTTATTTTTTTTTAAATAATCGTAGTTAGATATAGATGTATTTTCCCCCTTGTTTTCATAGTGTCCTATACGAATAAAACTATCGCTCGTAATACTAATCCCATGCAGAGAATTGTGAGAAAGGCTTCTAAAAATGTTACAAAACAAATTGTTCAAAAGTATTAATATTGGCAGAAGTAGTCAAAATTTTTTAAAAAATGAAATCTCTCTCTCTATGTAAAATAAAGTTTTTCATGATGCTGTAATAAATTTATTTATAGTCGTCAAAAATGAAGCCATCTTGGCTGTATCGCCAAGTTTCTAATGAAACACCATTATAATGTAAGAGAAGTCGTTGCGTGCGGAGATATTAAAATTTTTTTATAAAATAAATGCAACACAGAAAGTAATAGAACTGCATATTACATGTAAATTACAGTTTGAGCAATGAATATGAACAATTGTTTAATTTGTACAATAGGAGTTGGTCCGCCGTTAAGGAACCTCCCCCCCCCCTTCCCAAGCATTTTTAAAAAATTTAAAATAATCGTTTGCTTAAAAATGGAGTTTTTCTCCTGAAATACATATTTCATGTGTGTTCCATAGTGCATATAACATTTTCATATAAATGCCATATTTACTCGAATCTAAATCGCACTTTTTTTCAATGCTAGTGCTACTGAAAATAGGGTGCCCCCGCTCAGAATCGAAGGAAAAAATTTGTTTAATGGGTTATTTAGAGCAATTATAGGTGCATGTATGTATTTAAAAGAGTGTATAATACTGATAAAATAACTAATTATTCACTTCTTTTTAGATTTCATTTTAAATTTATTTTAATTTCGTAAAATTCGATATCGATAAACCACTTAACACTATTTTTCATTTTTCATAAAATCGAATTGAGAATTTGGGATGCAGCTTAGAATCGCTGGTGGCTTAGATTCGAATAAATATGGTATATAAATAAAAAAGAAATTGTATACGAGGTACCGTGTCCCCTTATTGTTTTTACAAATATATTATTATATATTTTAATATATTTGTATGTATTAAAAATATATACAAATATATTTTTATTTAAAAGTCCGTACACAATAGAATAATTTCCGTACGAATAAAATCTTCCAAAAATTCTACTTAGTTTCAAAACAGACGATTTAGAGAAAATGGCAGAAGTAAAAAAATAACCAAGCGCGAGGTAAAAGAGTAGAACGTTAAAAGAGAGCAGCAGCGCCTTCTAACGGGATATTTTGCAAGCAGTCGTTAATGAGGGCCGAGTGAAAACTGGAACTATTATTAAATTAATTGCACGAAGTGGTGGATAATGTTAGGCGATTAATTAACGCCGACCGAATAGAAAGTCTGGCCTTTTCCGAAGTCATTAATTAAAAGTATTTTTCCCGCGCCAGGTCCAAAATATTTTCCACACTTTTTGATTCTTTTCATTTGTTTGATCCGTTTTTGCACACGGTTTCGCCGTTCTTCTCCTTCGCGGGCTTTTGTCGGTGATGGAATTTTTTTTTAATTATTATTCTTTTTATTTGTTTTCAATTTTTAATCGAATTCTACTGTTTTATTCTTTGATTTTTAATAACCCAACAGAAAGTGCGAATGAGATGGAATTTTTTTTTCCTGCTCCTCGTCGTTCTCAGAAGAAAATATTTTTGGTTTTGTTTCGTGTGTTCGGAATTTTCTTTTTATTATTATTAAGACTAAAACAAACATTCGATATGTTTTATCTGATTAATGTATTTTTAAATTAAGAACAAGAAAATGGCGAATCAACATTTGATTTAAAAATTAGCTGGCAAATTAAATGCTCACGGAGGATAAATTGTTCGGAAATACGTAAATTATTTATGGGGGTGTGTTTTGGTTTTTAAATAATGTTTACATTTGTTTTGTGATTCTTATTACTCTTTCGATTCAATTTTGGCGTGGGTAGTTGTAAAACAGTTTTTAGAAATAAATTAATATAAGATTTATTTAAAAACTACGAAATTATTCAGTTTTTTTATGCTTTAAAGCTTTGCAGTTCTAAATTCTCATACTGTTTTATTTTCGTAATTTTTAATAATTTTTTAAATTGAAACTGTGGGAAACTAGAAACCTAAATTATACAATATACTTATTACTTAAATTATAAAGCTGTAATTTACATGTTTTATGACCCATTTTTACAAACTATACCTGACATTTGTTACAGAATCACGAAAAACTTTTTTATATAGATAGCATACATTTTGTGTAATTAATATTTTGTCTTGTGCAATTTTGTCTCATCTTAAAAAAAGGGTAAATAACTCGTATCTGGATGTTTAATACGTTAATATTAATTTCTGTTGCATTTATTTTATGATAAAGATTGTGATAAGATATTCGCAAGCAATGCCTCCTTTGCATTAAAAAATCGTTTCAATGGAAAATTGGCGTAGTATTGGTGATACAACTAGGTTGGCATCATTTTGGCGACAAATAACTTTATTACAGTATGAGGAAAAACTTTTATTTATGAATAAAGAGATGATGCTCTGTTAGTTAAACATAAGAATAATAAAAAAAATATATAATATCAATTTCAAAGTGCAATAGCTTTTCAGCACGTTTTGCTTATACTTGTAGCACGTTTATACTTATTTAAAATCTTGCGATACTTAAAAAAATGATTAAAATGATTTTATTTCTAAAGCATTTGTTATTAATGATGTTTGATATTATAGAGTATTCATGAAAATGTAATCTATGTATGCACAACAAAGTAAAATAAAAATGTGTGCATTGCAATAATCAAAATTCATTGCAAATTTTCTTACTTTGGCTATACATCTGTCGTTCTAATATTTCACTACTTTTCCCATCTTCAATTCCTGTTAAAAAGCGCATTTCCTAGTATTATTTTTTCTATAAAATTTAATATTACGTTGTTTTTTATTACATGATAAACTGGGCTCAATTCTCTTGAATAGTATAACATACTTAAAAAAAGTATTGGCTTTAGATTTGTTAGTATGGTTTGGATTTTAAAAGGATTTTTGTCAAATCTAAAATACTGCGATTAAATTTCATACTGTTTTTTTTTCTGATAGAAGAAATAAAAAATACTTCAGTATTAACACGATATTTTAGCTTCGAAAACAAAAGCAGCATACTACTAATTTTTATTTCGATGAGCTCATTTCATGTGACGTCATAGTCACGTATTTCTAGCTTATCAGTTGATGCGTTTCACTATTGCCAGCTATTACTTTTTACATAAACTTTCTTTTAAAAATATATATTTCTTGGCAGCAATATCGGACTTACGTAAGCAAAATGCAGTTTGTGTACTCGTATTATATAAGCAAAAAAAAAACGTCTTTTATTTTTATTTTGAAACAATTTTCGTAGAATACTATAACCCAATCATCAAATTTGAAGTTTATCTGGATTTTACAAGTATTAAACTATTTTCTGTTTTCACTCCAATGGAAACACAATATTACATTGATCATGTGACCCTCGTAAATTTAGCTCATTGGTCAAGTTTTTCTTAACACATGTTTCATTTTCCTTGCTTTATAAGCAAGCTTGGTAATGTTAAAAAATTGTTTTTTTGTTGAATGGAAAAATTAAGTAATTATTGGGATTTTCTTTTAATGGCTTATAACTCTGATAAAGTGTAAGTTCAAATATTTTTACGTTGTAGCACTTTTCTTAATACTCCTTTATTCAACTGTGTGTCGTAGTTTTTAATATTAAGCAAAATCTCTTATAGGAATGTTTAAAAAAAATCAAAAAAAAATTTGGATAGAAAAACCCTCAAGCATTAATATACATTTTTTAATTCATTACTCTATAAAAATTCAGCTAAATTTTAGAGTACTTCTCATTTCTAACTAATTCAATCTTTGTTGGGGGGGGGAAATAAAATGTGTTTTATATTTGATCTTCCATAGCAGTGGGGAAATACACCGACCTTTGGAGGGAAGGCTCAAGACGGAATAGATATAAACTGCTCACATCAAATTCTAATTCAAGATGCAAATTAGGAGTTTAATTTAAAGGCACGAGCATTTTTTAAAATAGATAAATACTAAATTATTTGATTTTTTTATTTTGTAGTCATCTTCAAACACATAAACAGTATGGGTTAAAAATAGGATAGCAAACTCTAATACTAAGCTGAGTTGCATAAGCAAATTTCAGGGAAGGCTGTGGTTGGCCTTAAAAGTTATGCTTAAACCTGCAACTTAAGTTCCTAAGGCTCAGAGTTTGCTATCATGCTTCTGCGGCTATTTTATTTTTGATCGATGTTTTCATTTTAGGGGTACGTGATCAAAAAAGTTTAGAGATCACTCTTCTATAGTATAAAATTAAATGCGTTTTAAACTTTATATGTTGAAGCAAAACAATTGTATATCAATTCAACATTTCAAAGTTTAAAGGAAAAAAGTAAAGCATAATGCATGGATATGTATTTTGTAAGAAAACAGATATATTTGAAAATTATAACATTTTTGTGTCTAAAAGTATATTCTGATCTTTGATCAGGTTTTGTGCTTTTAGAAAGCCCTAATACAATTACTCGAATATTATTCGAGCAGTTAAAAAATTTAATCAAAAGTTTAGATCTTTTGTCCTTATTGCATTTTGCTGTATTGAAATTTAAAAAAAGAAATCAAAGAAACCTTCTTTGAGAAGCTCAAAACGTAAAAAATACTAACTTAAAATAAAAATATTGAAAAACTAGAGATTTAAAATAAATAACCAAGCATTTTTAGTCATTATTTAGCTCGGGGGGAAAATAGTAAATAAAATTCCTCTGAAGCAAAAACAATAACTTTTTTTTCCTATTTGGTACATTTATTTTCAAAAACTTTATTCAATCTAATAAAATAGTATGTTTAAGAAAGAATTCAATCTGTGATTTTCAACATTTGATGGAACTTAGAGAAAAGCATTAAAATCACATCTAATTCTTTCCATACTTCCATTTTGGAACTTTTTAAGAATAAAAACCTTTTAGTACCTTCTAATAAAGAAAAAAGTAAAAGAGAAGTAAAGTAAAAAAAATAATCCAGTGTTTTTTAAAGAAAAAAATAGAAAAATTTTCTGTTCTTTGGAAAATAACCGTAAAAAACCTCTCATATACATACGACTGCCACACAACACCTTGATGGGCCTATCAAAACATTTCCCCACGCTCACTCACGAAAGCATATCATTAAAAAAAACACCACTACCCCAGCTTCAATCTTTGAGATGAGGTTCTTAAAAAGCATTCCGGGGATAAAAAATAAGAAAAAAGAACTTTCTCCCCACACAAGCAGTTAAAAAATAAACTCTCTTTCGCCTTAAAATTAAAGAGGAAAATAATAAAAAAATGAAGTAAGGGGTATAAAAAAAGAATAATAATCAATTGAATGAAACAAGAAATAAAACGAACAAATAAAATCGTGGAATGCTATTAGAATCGTCTGCAGGAAAAGCTGAGAGTTGAAGTAGAAGTTGGTGGCACGGCAATTAATGCTTCCCGGTACGTGACACGTGTCAGAAGATGGTATCGTCTGAGAAAATATCTCCGTGCTGTCTTCTCCCTGTCAAGGGGCTGACAGGCTGTGGAAACAACAAAATTATAAACGTCCACTTGCTCCCGAGCTTCCCCTAAGAACGATCTAGGAGGGTGGACGGAGTGGGGTGGTGTAAGCATTAGGACAGGCTTTTGACACGCTCCTGCCCAACCTACTGACCCCGTAGAGTGAGAAGCGGAAAATGGCCATCAGTTCCATCTAACCCCCTTTTGTCGTCCCCTCCCCCTCTACCCACTGAAGCGTGGGGGAGGATCTCCAAAATTGCAACACCATCATAAGAGGCAGATGCTGCAATGTCATCTCTTGTCCAGAGACCAGTGGAATCCAGAGGACATTTTTTTTATGAATGAAACTCGGAAATGTGAGATGGATAATTGTCTGCTTCTTTGCGGTGGTCACAGACTAGTCGGATGGGGGGCTCTAAAAAATAATGCAAGAAAGGGTCAAAATGGAATGAAAAAAGAAAATGGATTTTATATACCAACTGCAATATATTTATACATTCTTTAAATGTTCTTTTCTCTTTCTTTGTAAATTTCCTTAATATATTTGATATTTGTTATAGAATGGATGTATTCTTCTGGAATAATGCTATTAATTTTGAGTTCCATCAAATGAGTAATATTTTATATAACAACTAGCTATTAACCCCCCCCCCCACACACACACACTTCGCTGGAAATTTCCTCTATCGTATGAATATATATAGTTTTTTACACATAAATTATTAAATTATTCACAAATACAAGTCCTGGTATTAAGAGTTTGATTGTATTGCAAAACATTTTTATAACTCTCGCCTCTCGATTTGGGAAAAAGACAGGACTTCTAAATAATAATTTCTAAAATTAAAGTATCATTATTTTTTTCACTCCTGTAAACTCCCTCCCTCAAAGGGAATTTCTTTAAATCACATTTTTAGTGGCTCTCTCCTCAACAAAATAAAAATTCTTGCCAAATTTCAAGTCTAAATTTAATAGTTCAAAAGCGAAATTTTCCCCTCAATAAACCTCGTAATCCCCTTTAAGAGTCGATTTTCGAAAAACTTGTTCTAAGCAGATTTTAATTCAACGAAAGAAACATGCATACCAATTTCATTACTGTCTAGTATTTCGTAAATGGAACTTCTTTTCATCAATACTACTCAATAACCCATGTTCCCTCCTCCATAGGAGTCAATTTACGTAAAAAATGTTCTTAATGGATCTCTATTCAACAAAAGAAAAAAGTTACTAAATTTCAAGTACGTGGTTTCAAGTTCAAAAACAGGAATTTTTCGCCCTTCACTCATTCCCCCCTTTAGAGGTTCATTTTCGCAACACTTAGCGGAACTGTTTTCCATGAAAGGAACATGCCTACCAGATTTCAAGTATGTAGGGTCAAGGTTCCGGAGATATCACGATTAGTGAGTGAGTGAATGAATCGCTTCTCTTCTTCATACATGTAGATTTTCTACAACATTTTTATTAGATAAATGTTAGAATTTTTTTTCTTCGAATGATCCTGCCTATTTGCCATTTTGAATAAGCGAATATATCTATATATGTCTACCCTTTTATAAGCTTCACTTGTATGTAACGGAATCTTTGAACTCAATTTTTACCCCCTTTAAAAGGTCAGATTAATTCAAAATTTTGTTCACTTGTCCAGGACCGATGATTATATAATTTAAAAATTTTGTTCCATTGTCCTGATCAGGACCATCAGGATTAACGATTTACCATTTTCAGATCCCATTCGCATTTGGCGACTCATTTCAGGTACCATTTCCAGATTTGGCGACTAAAATATTGTTATAACTTAGTTCGATTAACTATATAAGGGTGTTTTTTAATTTTTTAAAACTATAATTTATTTTAGTTTACGGACTACGTTCGGAATCGTGGTTTTCTAAAGCATATAGATGAACAGCTTTCTTAATATTTAGTGTCAATTAGAATATGTATGGGAAATATATATTGAAATAGAATATATATGGGAAATTGTTTTAAGAATATTATCACTTTAAAAAATTATTCAAATTCAGTTTTTTTGCAAAGAATTCAAAAAAAATTCAAAACATTATCAGTAGTTGGAGAATGCTTCTATAATAATATAATCTATAGATAATAGATAGTTATACAGAGAAAATTAAACTTTTTTTATTTTCCCTAATTGATGATATATCTTCTTTTGTGATCAAACTTTTGCTTTTTTTTTTTGTCTTTATATTGAAGCCTAAAACCTAAGTTTATACTTATGTCTTATTTTTTATATTGTTTTCACTATTTAGACTTACATAAAAAAAAATGTGTTGTTTGCTTAAATATCGAATAATAAGCCTATAAGTAAATTTTTTTCATCTTTTCAAATGTTTTTGTTTTTTTAAGAAATTGGAAGTGGTTATGCATAATTCTTTTTCATCATATAGTGGCACTCTTCCCCAAAAGGTTGACCACCCCTGGTCTAGGAAATGAGTTGAACCCTTTAGCCAACCCTTGTACACACCACTGACTGACAACACTCTGAAAACTTAAATGTCTTTAAAACTAAGTGGTAATTAGCTCTAGTTATTTGAGCTAAGCTTCTGAAATGGATGCTCCATCAAAAATATGAAGTGAGCCAAAAGACCTTGCACTGATTATAAAAAAAATTCGTTACAAAATAACCATTTAATATGATAATGTAACTTTTGTATCATTGAATAGGTCAGTTTTAGTGGTTATATTGTGCAGTATATGGCGTGAATACTCCTTCAAGAGTGACCCGGAGGAACAATTTGTAAGGAAGACATCATTTTTTGCCGAATGGCGTTGATTCAAGAGAAAATCCAATGTGTGCTTTGGTTTCAAGAAACGAAATCACCCATTGAACGTTCAGTGTCAATTTCGACGTTGTTATGGGAGCAAGCCCCCTCTCCCCGTAGCAAAATCAATTGAGCGACGGTAGAAAATGTTTACAGAAATTGGCAACGTTAAGGATCTTCCTAAAAGTGGTAGGTCGAGTATGAGTGAAGCAACAGTTAACTTAACACTTGGCGGGAACTGGAATACCGCTTAGACCAGGGTACTCTACCTTTCTTCCACCAGACCACATACATATAATATAACTATTTCACGCGGGCCGCAATAAGAGAATTAATGGTAGAGGAGATAGATGTTATACGATCAAAGATATTTAAAATGTAGAAAATTGATCAAAATGTTGAAACTCACAATTTTGGATTTTATTTTAAAACTATATTAAGGATCTATCATACTTAACTGACAGTTTCATGCATTTTATACCCAGTTATGGGGTAATTTCGATTTCCTTTCATCATTGATCCTAAAAAAGTGAATTTTTTTAAGAAAGCCATTTTATGTTGTCATGAAAGAGATTCTCAAGAAAAAAAAAGCCGTTGAAAGATTTTGGCTTAGTGGAGTAGTGACGAGCCAAATTATATTTGTAACTATAACTTTTTCATAACAAATCAAACAAGTTGTTGATCCAATTTTGTTTTTCTCTACGAAATAGTCAAGATCCCAATCATCTTGAAACAACATACAATTGTTTAGATATTTTTCGCTTGGAAGACAAGAGGATTAGTTAAAAATTAGTTTCACTCATCAAATTGTTGCCACGAGTACTCCACTGTTATTTGTTTTCACTAACCGTTAGAATTACAAAAAGTGAGAAAGTTATCTCGCAATTCGTACCACCGCGACATCGAAAGCCAAATTCATATGTGATTGTTTGATTGATAGAATTTCTCGGTAAAGTTTTGATGCGTTGTTCTTAGATAATTGACTTTGCTAGGGGCCACTCAGAAAGGTCCGGTGAGCCACATGAGGGTCGAGTATTGCTAGCTCAGACATTTTCCCTTCTACCTAGGGGGCCTCACGATGAAATTAACTGAAGTAAATAGTCTTATAAGAAATTCAAAATATTACTCACATTGTATCGAAAAAAACACATGTCTAATTATAGCAATTTGAGCACAATAAGTATTTATAATCAGGGCAAGAGTTTTGGGGTTAACCTTATATACAGTCAGACCTCGATTGAACGAATTTCACGATTTAACAAATTTTTCTTTCCCCGATTTAAATGAAGGTCCCCTATTTAACGAATAATAAACCCCGAATTAACGAATTATTCCAGCAGCTGAATTTTTTTCTCATTAATTTGTATTATAAAAGCTCTGAATTTTGATTTTTTTTTCGTGCTATCCTTTTTGTTCAAAACAGTGAAATAATTTTTCTTGTAAGTATCTAATTTTTTGGGGGTGCAGATGATTTATGAGTATAAGCTATCGTGTGAGATTTGAATAGAATAAGAAAAACTCCCGTCTTATACCCTCTCACTCTACAATGCAAGGGATATTTTAAAATTTTAACGATTATGTTAATATTGATGACGGACTTCCTATCGGTGCAACTAAAGTTTAGGAAACTGTTGATTCCTCGAGCCGATAAATAGCGATTATGATGCAGAAATTGATAAGGAAACATCATAACAGTTATCTTTTCTAATACTCAACGTTGTTTGGAAACTGTTAAAACATTGTGACGGTTCTATCCATGACTATACTAACACCTTGGGGACTATTCAGGGGAAAAATTATTAATTCAACCAACCTTCGCCGACCAAAAAAGTGTGACTATGTAAAAGAAGTATATTATATAAATTCTGTATTCGCGAGTTTGAGAGTTGGCACGTTGGAGTTGGCAAGTAGGAGCTAGCATAGAGTCTGAGGGTTAGTTTGTTAGCTGAAGATTGAAAGAGAGTGGAATTACTAAGAGGTCTTGGAGTTGTCCAGGAAAAAGATTACAGAGCGTGGATCCAACGACATTGATGAAACCCGATAAAGATCACCTGCAAGATTCCAGTGTAGGATCCGATGCATAAAGAGTACAGGTATCGTGAGCTTGATTAATTAGAAGTTAGCTTATTAGTGTGCGACGTAGTTATATTTGAGCGTATTTAAGCTGTCTTAGATTCAGTTGAGGGTCCGTAGTAATATCCCAGGGTTATAAAATCTCACTTCCACTCTCTACTATTTAATCACCTACCTTAATTAGATTGTTATTGTGTCTGATTGATATTTGGTAATAATAAATTAATTAAATTGAAATCATATCTGTGGATCATTCAGTTTCTCCCACACACCTAGCCGGATTTACAGGTAGACAAGGGGTTTCAGAGACAAGCAAGAACCGACCGCTATTACAACATGCCTCATACAAACATGATGTAAATGACGCAGTATTTTTTCTTCTCTGCATAAAGTCAACAAAAGTCTTTCAAGTAAGGAATCAAAAAAATTGTCAGACATCTATTAATCAGTATTTTAAAATTTCTAACTAACTGGTGCATAATAATTCACTAATAGTTTGTAGTTGTAGTTTGGTGGGGTGGGAGCACTTAGTTTTTCCGAATCCTTCATCTCCATGCAGGACATTTTGGATGACATTAAAAAGCTTTCAAAAAAAAATCACCTTTTTTAATAAATAATATTTAAAAAATAACTGCAGAAAAATAGTTAAAGTATTTTCAGCTGTTGAATAAAAAGCGTGTACTATCTAGCAATGGATATTTTTTTGTGTATTTCCAAAAGGTGAGTACACAAAAATTGCATTTTGTTTGGACCCCGATATAGCGAATGAGCCCGATTTAACAAACAAAATGTTCTGTCCCGATGAATTCGTTAAATCGGGGTCTGACTGTATATAAATACAAAACTTTTGAGCTGAAGTCACGCTTATTCTTTCCCAATTGCTCTAAATTATGAGGCACATTTTTTTAGCTTTTCTATATTATTCTCTTATTTCAATAACTATGCCAATTTTAGTAAAATTACTTTAAGAATCGTTTGTAAGTTATTAAACATCCAGCGCTAAATCTTGAATTTTTGTTCTTGGATAAAAATACAAAACTCTTCTCCAATTTTTAACACCCTTTTACAAGCTTCAATTGTATGTAACGGAATCTTTGAACTCAATTTTTACACACTTTAAAAGATCAGATTAATTCGAAATTTTGCTCTCTTTTCCAGCATGGATGACGATACAATAATTTAATAATTTTGTTCCATTGCCCTGATTAGGATCATCGGGATTAACGATTTTCCCTTTTCAGATCCCATCCTGCATCTGGCGACTCATTTCAGATCCCATTTCCAGATTTGGTGACTAATTCCAGATTTGGCGACTAAAAGATTAACTATAAAACTTAGTTTGATTAACTGTAAAAGGATGTTTTTTAAACTATAATTTATTTTATTTCTCAAAAAATCTATAACATTATTAATATTTTGGAGATATTGAAAACTTAAAAAAAAATTTTGGAGATAGTTAGGATTTCATATTTATTTTAATTCATTTCAAATTTAAAAAAATAAATAAATGAATCGCTGAACAAATATTTTGATAGAATCTTCGCACACTCAACAATAGCACAATCAGTGTTCAGAACATCACAATACCTTGAATAAAATCAATTTTGATCGAAGAAGCACTATCCATGTATCGTGAATCCACCTATTCTAAATCAACCATTTTTGAAGAGCAGAATAAGTGCTTTCAACATGTAGCTGTAAAACTACAAAAAGACTATTTTATTCCGTGTCATTTTGAAAGTTTGAATATGACAATCATATTCATTTCTTTCAACAGAACACCTTTCATTTCGTCACTCTAAAAGCTACAAATTCGCGTGTTAACTTTTATCTGTTTCGCACATATTTTTCACTTAATTTGTATATTGTTGCACATGATAACAAACACATTACATTCAAACACAATTCCAGTTTTCTTTTAGAATCCAAAAAGAACAAACAAAAAAACTGCTTTCCGAATGAATGGCTTTTAACGATAACGATTTCTTTCAGGCTGTTGTTTTCACTTCACTTCGTTGCTATTGAGTTGATTATCTGAGTGAAATATAAGAATGGCGTTTCCTGAATATTCGCAAAAAAAAAATTAGTTTAAAATTCATTCGAAAAGTGTAGAACTTTTAGGTTTGTTTCGTAACAAAACGTTTCTGATTAGAAACAGACTCCGATTCTTTGTTGAGTGTTTTGTAAATAATTGAGTTGTGCAAGACAGCTAACGTGCATGTCATGCAAAAGAGAGTAGCAAAGCTTTAATTTATTAGATTAAAAAAATATATATAAGGATATCGTATGGATTATGGAAATTCTGGGGTTCCAAAATTAAATAAGACTAATAAATTAGATAATTTTTGAAGGAGCGTTTTGGTACTTCCTGTGCTTAAAATTTTATTGTTATAATATAAAAAGTAAATTACATATTATAAATGTTGTTGTGTGGGTGTGTAGTTTCAGATAATATTAATTTACCATTACTTTAATATACTTTGAAAATTAACAAATTGGCTGTATTGAAAGCCTTTCTGCTTACTATTTCTGAATTTGCTTATAGATTATCGAATCTGAAAATAACTTCTTTCTTGCTTTTTTTCTATTCCTATTAGCTCACACACACTCTCTCTATATATTTATTTATATATTTATCTAGTTCAAATTTTCAATCATGAATAAAATACTTTTTATTCATCCAATCAAGTTCAAATAAATTTTTTAAAACTTGTACTGGGTGACACTTTATGTAAATACAGTTTTTCCAAATATTAATCATTGATTAAATTTAATTAATTAATTACCGGTTTTCTATGCCAATTTAGATTTATCTCTATTGTTGGAACAATTTAACTGTTAAAACAATGACAAAAGTTGGCGTCGAAAGCCGATTTTTCAGCCAAACAAGCCAAACCGGATGTGCATTGTTACAATAATGCAGACAAATCATGCTCGTTTTTCAATTCCTACTATTAGTTCACTCTCTCCCTACAAATGTACATATATATTTTTTTGTTCAAATTTTCAATCATTAAAAAAATAATTTCTATTCATCCATTCAAAGCAGGAATTGACTTAATCTTTTTTATATTACTTGTTATTCGAGCAGTTATCTATGCATTTTCGAATGTATTTTAAGAATGTTCTTTTTTCTTACTTAATAATAGTTTTAAAGATCTATTGTGTGCAATCTTTGGGATTGCATTCAGGATTAAAAAGAAAGGGAAAGATTGGATAGCCTCCAAAACTGGTTTTAACGTCACATTTCAGTCCCCAGCCTGTTTATACATACTGAAATCTCCATTTTGGAATTTTGATATTTCTTTCATTTCTACAGCTATATGTGTTAACGTAGAAATTTTTTGAAAAATTAGGAGAAAAGGAGTGAAATTTATTTACTGCTTAGATAAATTTCTATTTCTTCAAGTACCTTGTTTGTTTTTTCTCTTTTTTTTTGTGTGTTCTTTTTGCAACTGCATATGCATTTTTCATCGCAATTTTTGAATATTTTCCCTCCATCCACTTCCATGTAAAATCAACTAATATTTATCAATTTACATAAAACTTTTACAAGAAGTATCTAATCTCAAAATAAATTTACGTAGCTTCAAGCGTTTCATTTTACTTTTAAATCCCACGTTTGTCTCTCAAGTATGACAGTTATATTTCTGAAATTATGTAAATTTTAAGAAAATTCCTTTGAGAAAAATAGCAATTTAGGAAACGATGTCCTCTTCCAATTAAGATTCTTTCTTATTTTAATGAATTTCATATTAAAAGTTACAAGAGACTACTGGATATTTTTAGTTTTTGTTCAGAGTTTTATAAATAACAGTTGCGCAAAATAGAGCTGTCGGGCAGGCTTGTAAGGGAATAAGCAAAGCAAAAATATACAAAACTACAAGAAGTTAATTGTATGGGTTACAAAAAATTTGGAGCTAATAATAATTTGCTAAATTACAAAATAATATATTGTATTCTTCAAAAAGTTTATTTATCTTGATTGGTTTTATCGAATCAAATTTGCTTGCTTATCTTGAGACCTCATTTTCGATTTCTGATAGCTAAATAACAATTAGGCAGGAAATAGATGTTAGCGAGAAATATTAATCATTTGAATAGTAAATAAATTTAAAATAATTAATGCTATTTTGATTGAAATTCTATCAGTTTTCCTTTTTGTGGATTATCATCGAACCAACCGCAAGATAAGGTTGTCGTAGTCTATCACTACATCTAAGATTATTAACTCCCCTTCTTGTATTATCTAAATTTGAATGTGTTGAATTCATGATTAATTACTACTTATTTAATAAATCAATCTTATTTATTGACCTTTCTTAATTGAGAGATTACACAAATACTATTCAAATTTTAAGAACAATAAAACACAGTGGAGTATGAGAAGAATTCGATTATAAACGACGGAATCCTAACTGAATCCACGGAGGACGACGCGTACAATTAAGCTACACATTTATATTTAATTTGAGAAAACAAACTGACCTGATACCTTTTCTTAAGGCAGGTTCTTCTAATTACTTCTTCTATATCTGGATTGCTTTAATGAGCGGCTTAAATCTCAGCTTTCTCTCAGTTCCGTCCCAAACCGATTTTATGTATACTTTTCAATAGACTTTTCCCGACGACTATATTTCCAATAGAAAAACTATTGTCTCGATTCTTTTCTCTTCATTTCATTTCCCCCTTTTATATCCTTTTCAAACTCGCTAAGCCCGAAAATATCTTATTTGCATAAGTCACACTTTTGGCTCTCGGTGGAGATTGGTTGAAATAAATAAAATATTTAAAGAATACGAGAGAAGGTTAGTGAAACGCGTAAGCACCCGTCACAAGGTCTGGTGCTCAAAGCTAAGGCTAACGACAGGCGTAAAAATCTAGCCCTTAGCCACGATGAATTTCGTGGACCTTGATCTGATGTTACTGTCAATCAAGTGGCAAGAGTAAAAACATTTAAAATCTTAGAATATAAATATGATGAATCATAAATGCTACGGAATGAATTAAGTGATATGTTATATCGTAATGAGGACCATGTTGATCATCATTGTCAACAAAACAGTTGTTGCCACTAGTATTCTGCTGAAAATAAGTCTCGATGATGATTAAATACTCAACTCAATGCAACGATTGATTTAATTCCGTTTGGTTTGATCCTTGGCTAACTAAGTCTGCTAATTAACTAATATTAAAGTCTTGTGGACGGTCGTAGCAGCAACCACGGGTGCAGGGAGCTGGAGAATATTTCCCTCCCCTCCAGTTCCATGCCTAAATTGTGGAGGTGGAGATATGTGGTGTCGCCAGCTATCGTGCATGAACCTAGCTAAATCGTACTTTCACCTGCATGGTGCTCAAAACTAAAAACTAACGGCAGGCGCACACCTAGCACCTTGCCACGATGAATTTCGTGGGCCTCGATCTGACACCGTCAGACAGGTGGCATTAGAAACAACAACTAAGTCTGCACCTTGAATTATTTATTCATTTGTATTAGTGTTTATCTGTTAATTTTTCCAGGGAATCCTTCTAGTAAATTTAAGTACGAAGACGCTATTTTTTAATTGAGTTTTTTTTTTAGCTCTCTTGATTTTCCTTTTAGTGAAATATGAAATAAAACTCAAGGTGAACTTTTTGACAACATTATAAAAACTAAGTTTTATTCCAAACGATGCGATACGAATAAAAATGTCAAACTAGACCAGAGGCTCCCAAAATATTTTAGCCCATGGGCACCTTTTTAAAACTTGCTCAGACTCCTTTTTACAGTCAAAACCTGCTCACGGACTCCTTTTAATAGACAAAATTTGCCTCTGCCCTTTTTAAAGTCAAAACTCTCCCCCCCCCCTCAATTGAAAATGCTACATAAATGTCCTTAGTATAAAAACTACAAATTTTTAAAAAAAGGGCCATTTTTTATTGAAGAATTATTTATTGAAATTATAACTTTAGTTTAAAATAAAATTTTAAAAAAATTATTACTTGAATGAACTTGATGAAATGTTATGAGTGTATTTATATGACCGTCTCAATGTTTGTGAGTAGAAACCTAAAATCTCCACTAACTCTAGTTTCTAGTCGGTTTCTTTTTTTTGTTGTGATGAGATTTTTTATTGCACTGAATCCACGTTTTACCAAATTGGAATACGGGAAAGTAGTCAACAACTTCTTTACAATAACCCATAATGTAGGATATAAAATTGGGATCTGTTTTTCTAGCCAGAATTGGTGGTATCCTTGTTCTAACATTGATTTAAGTCAGGGGTGGCCAACCCGTGGCACGGCGGAGTTATAACAGTGGCACGCGAATACTTATTGAAAAATTTCAAAATAGAATAAAAAAATATTTTAATAATTTTATTAAAATGTGGTAGTTTTTAGACAGAAAGCCTCAAAATTTGTTTTAAACACAATGCATTGAGCTACAATAGAAAATTTTCTTATAAAGAATACTCTTACATTATTTTGAGCGCTGGCTTTTCAAAGAAGTGAACTTGCGAGATTTTGGAATTTGAGGGAGCTTGTTTTAAAACATCTGGAGGGAAACAAAGAACTACAGCCTTAAAATGTACGCCATTTGCGTAAAATGCCTAGAGCTTATAAGTAATATTTTTTCACTTTTTTAAATATTTTTGGCACACATAATGATTTATTATCAGATAGGGGCGCTCTTACCAAAAAGGTTGGCCACCCCTGTGTGTGATTTAAGTCAATCATTTGTGGATATTTCAATCAAATGCTTCTGTTTTAGAATGAGTTCATCTGGTTTTGAGATCTGAGTTAGTCCACGCGCAAAAGGGTTTAACACGCAGTTGGGAATATGCAAGTGAATATTTATTTAAATTTTCATAAAAATAAAAATGGATCACACAAATTTTTTTAAATAATATATTAAATTTTGTGCGGAAGCCGACATTGTTCAGGGACACCAAAATCAATTTTAATTTTCCATGGTCCCCTTGAATAATATTGGGGGCCCTTGGGGGTCCGTAAGGACCACTTTGGGAACCACTGAACTAGACCTAAAATCTCCTGCTTTTGTTGCTGGACCACCCCTGTTAAGCGGGGAGGGATATCAATCCTCATAACGCGTTGAGGGTTGGGCGACGGTGTCAAAAGATCCGCTGACATCCTTATGAAATGGCATTCCGATCCTGTCAGCAAGAGGCCGGCGAAAAAGAAACAGTGTTTTGGTAATTGCATTCCAAATCAATAGTAATCGGAGAGGATCAAATTTAAATTTCATCCCTCCCTCTCTCTCCAGATTATCTCTTAAAGCTTGGGAATGGGGCCCATATTTTAATTCGTCTCGCTTTTTTTTACAACACTTTGAAATAATTGATAGAAAAAAATTGAGAGTAAAATGTAGGGGGAAAATTGTCGTTTGGTCATTTTTATTTCTAATAATGAAATGAGAACATTTTAATTGCGAATTAGAATCTATTTTTTAAAAACTCCTTGTCTTGTTATTTAAAAAATTTAAATACCTTTCAGTTCAATCTATCTTTGCTTTTTTTAAGCATATTTTTTTAAGTTATTTTTATGGAAACGAAATCTGATTGGAACTGGGAATTAAATGCTCTTTCTAGATCATCTCGATAAGTTATATTTCAGTTTGATCAAGAGGCCTGATTATGACCTAAATATCGAATTTTTTTATTACCTCATTTTAATTATGATATTTTTCAAGATATGTGTGGACTAAATTTCGTAGATCTAGCAACAGTATTTAGCCAGTTATTCATTTTTTATCAGTATTTCTAAACGAAAACTGAAACTAAAACATGTTAAGTCCGAATTTAGCTCTTTTGTTTATTTAACTGACCTTGAAGACTTTAAATGTCTTTTCCTCAGGTTTTTATTTTTCGCGATAATACAGTTTTTAAAATGCTAAGACAATTTTTGTATTCATTATAAAGTTTTGAAACTTTTTCTGGTTGTTTTGTACTATAAATTTGATAATTCTGTTCATGAAATTAGAATTTATGTGAAAAGGTTATTTCGAAAAATTATCATATCAATAGATATAGCTTTTTTAACACGTTTTTATAAGCTTCACTTGTATGTAACGGGATCTTTGAACTCAATTTTCACCCACTTTAGATGAATTTGAAATTTTGCTCACTTGTCCAGGACTGAAGACAATACAATAATTTAATAAATTTGTTCCATTGTCCTGAAGAGGATAATCAGAATTAACAATTTTCCATTTTCAGATTTGGCGACTAAAAGATTAACTTACAACGTATTTCTATTCCCTATGAAATGGTGTTTTTTAGTTTTTTAAAACTGTAATTTATTATTTAAACTGTTTTTTTTAGTGTACTAGGCGAAAAAATTATAAAAATAAAACTATCATTCATAATACCAATCCCATGCAAAGAATTATGAGGAATACTTCTTAGAATATTAGAAAAAAAATTGTTAAAAAATATTATAATTTGTAGTAATAATAAGAAGTTTAAAAGGGAATTTCAGTCTGAAGATTTTTCCCTACAAAACTAACTGCGTCGTAGATCCAAATTATCTGTGAAAAGGGATGCCCTGAAAGCATAAGTGGAAACAAATCTGTGTCTTTTATATTGCTAGTAAATTGATGAAATCCATGAAAAAAAATTACACGCCTGTCACTTGTTAATTGGCATGACACAATTTTTCTCCACGACAACGCTTGACCGCTTACGTCTTACAAAACAATCGCGAAATTAAATGAATCAAAATAGGAAATTTGGCAGCATCCGGCTTATTCACTAGATCTTGCACCAACCGATTGTTAGTTTTTAAACATTTAAAATAGCTTTTATTGGCTAATTGGTTTTTTGGGGGTAGTTTTTATTTCTTTAAGACAGGCATGTATGCATCAAAATCTTGTTGGGAAAGATGTATTGAAGCAAATGGAGCATATTTTGGTTAAATAAACAGCTTTTGAATAAATATATGCAATTTTATATAGTCACTTAAAAATGCAACGTTTTATACGCTCCAACCTTGAAATCGAACATTTAGCCTATTTTAATTGGTGCGGTATGATTGATCTAGTTTAATAAATCTATATCGTCTGTCGAACAACCAATAACATTCGATTCTTTACACTCAAACCTATTTCACCAATTACGGTCTGCAACACTGCAGCGAACCGCCCACTCTCTCAAAGAAACTCATTCAAATATGAAAATCCCAGGATTGGTAAAAATGGAAGAACGATTCTCTTTTCTAAAACGGTGGAATTCCATAAAGCGGAATGTTTCTGGGTGTTCTCTCTCTTTCTGGAAGAAAAGGCAGCTGTGCCTTGGAACGAGACTGAAACCCCTCGGGAGAAGCGGTTGCAGATCCTGAAAGCCGTATTTGTTCACAGGTTCCAACTTGATTAGAAGCGGATGCTTTGTTGAAGCGAGCCCCCACCTAACGCAATTACAGGCAGCAGGGTTTGTTGTGTAATTCGGTTAGTGGGTTATGTCTTCTTTTTCCTACTTCCAGAAGGAGGGGGGGCAGGGTCCCGTCTCTCTGCTGGGCCATCCCCAATTGCTTCCGATCTTCTGAAGGCCGAGATTTCAGCCCTCTCTAACTCAATCACGTGCTTCGGCAGCAGCAAAAAAACACGCGCCATTTTTGCGCCGGCTAATCAGAAGAAACGAAACCTTGGAGACAACAACAACAGTGAAATGTTGAAGTAGGTGGGGAGGAAAAGAAGTGAAGCGGAATACAAAAAAATATATTCGTGTCTCTGTCTGTCCTTCGACTTTTAAACATCCTCCTCCTCTAAAAGACACTGAGGTGGGGTCCCATCAGCAAAAGTATCATGTACAGACGATCTTTTTCTTGGGTGTTCCTGGAGGACATCATGAGTAGAAGATTTGATTTCAGGAATGAATTCATGCTCTTCAGAGAAAAAGATTAAAGCAGAATGAAGATTTAAGTATCGACTGTTTTTAAGTTTCACAAACTTAATTCGTTGGTGTATTGAAAGAAATAAGTTATGGCTGTAAGTGATCGGATTTTTTATCTTTATTCATTAAGTTACTTAAGAGAAACTGGAACTTAATGAGTAAAAATAGTAGGTTTTTAAAATCCAAAAATTTATAGTCATAATTTACTTCTTTCAAAATACCAACGAACGGAATAAGTGAAGCCTCAAAATAGTCAATAATTAAGTAATTTCTCTTTTAAATGGTGCTGCGGGTTGGTATTTTACTATTGGCAAACCTAGTACATTTCCCAAAATCCGATATCTCTTTTTAGTGCGGCACCATATGGGTGGAATACCAATCACCGCAATGTAATTTTGACACCCAGTTTCCTCACCAAAGGGAGGCACCTGAGCTCCCATGATGCGAATTCGGACCAGGAATTTAACTTTCCCCAGAACACCCAAGCCAAACTGGCACTCCAAGGATCTTTAACATGCTGTATTACAACATGGACGCTGTCGATTATCTGTATCATGAAAATCCATCGACTTCGACCGGGGTCAATCCCTCAAACTTGGGCTTACAAGGACAGCGACAAACCACCTACGTCACCCAGTCAGCATTAAGTAATTTATGATGAATGGAAATTAATGTAATGTAGATCCCTACTATAAGAATAAGAGGAAAAACTTAAAACATTCTTTTTGCAGTGGATTCCTTTACATTGTGGCATTCTCGGATTTGAAAATGCAAATGAGCTGGCCAAAAGAGATGCCATATTACTCAAGTTCCAAATGGCCAGATTGGTTATAAGTCTGCATAGATAGAAATCAATATGACCTTTAATGCCAAGCAACTGCCACAACTAAAAAATTTTTCTATAATGAGCTGAATATTGGCAACTAAGCCTTCGCAGACACTGCAAGCCTCTGAATTTGAGAGCCATTTCATGGTGGCACCATCTAGTGGCCTCTATGCCAAATTTCAACGCATAAATTAATTTTAATCCAAGCTCCCATCGGATGCTAAATATTTCCCTGGTGTTATTTTGCGAGACTACCAGAGCTAAACTGATACTCAAAGGTCTTTTACATGCCATATAATCATATGACATGCATGCCAACGATTTTCGCATCCAGGAAATCTATCGACTCCACCGGGATCGAACCCAAAATCTTACACTTACAAAGCACGCACGCTACTTCAAACTAACTAAAAATAAGAGCAGGAGATAAACTCTGGGAGAGTGATCTCCCAGACTACTCCAGAAACCACGCCGTAATTGTCTTTCGTCTAGTTATAATATGACTGTTTGTATGTACACCTTCACAGATTCGAAAATAGGTGAGAGTCCTGCCTGCTCCTTTGTTGCAGTGGTGTGACAATGAACGCCGACGTTGCGTCTGCTCAGCGCTCTCTCAGAACATTGTTTTCTCAAGATACTAAGACGCTGGAGACTTTTTAAGCAGATTGCAGACTTATCCTCTTTTAACGAAATATTCATCGAGTCGCGAATCTTCTAGTGAGGTTAGTGAAGGGGGGGGGGGAAGGCGTGAGGTCACTGACCCCCTTCAGGGGGTTCTCCCTCAAAATGGAGTGTAGCCTAGCCAAATCATATTGTCATCTGTACGGTCCTCAAAGCTGTGACTAGCGACAGACGTACACGAGCCCTTTGCCTCGATTAGATTATACCATTGATCAGGTGGCATCAAGAACAACACAAAAACAGAATTAATCAGGAATTTGCTCTCATAGATTGAAGAAAATGCCACCGCTGTCGTATTATTTGGTCGATACTTTCAGATTTGACTGTAAAATTTATCATTACTAATATGCAGGGCTTGTCCCTGATTATTAGTATCTTTATGACCCAGTATATGAGTTTTTTCGGTTAGAGCCACGGCTTTGGAAGAAAATAGGAAGAGTCAAAAGTCAAAATTAAATGTAATCAACAAAGGATGTGTAACTAAATGTAAGGAACAACTAATTTTTGATGACATAAAATCTATGCTTATGGTATTTAATTAACGCAGTGGCTTCTCAAAGTTTCATTATTTGCGACCCAATATTCAATCATAATTTTCATCGTGCAATACAATAACAATGTACTGAATTCAATAGTTCTATACTTTGACGCTAAAGTTACAGCACGACTTTAACCTCTCAAGTACCACCGACGTATATAAACATCTCACTCAACACCAGGCGATAATTGTCTGGACGTATATATACGTCTTTCCGAAGTGCGATATTTTCTCTTTACACTGCTATCCTCAGAATTATTCTGAAGTCTTTGAAATACAACAAAAGGATCTCGACAGTGTTCAGAGGAGTTGCTTTTATATATTTACTAGCCGTTACCCGCCCGCTTCGCTGGGTATTTCATGATGTTTTATAAATTTTTACCGCTTATATATATATCTAAATTATTGATACCTAAGTCCTAGAATTAAGAATTCGATTGAATTGAAAAATATACTTATACCTGTAACTGTCACCTCTTGATAAAAAAAAAAGGGGCAGAGCTCATCTAATTTGTATCTTCTAAAAATCTCTAAAATTGAAGTATAGAATGATGTTTGCTCTTTCGTAACTCAAAAGCCAAGTGGATTCCTCTACTCCGTAAATTGAACATGCAAGTCAAATTTCAAGTCTAAATCTAACAGAAAAAAAACAAAAGTTTTACTATCAATATCCCCGTAATCCCGTTGAGAGCCGTTTTCCAAAATTACCGCTCTTAGCGGATTTCAATTCAACAAAAGAAAAATGCAAACCAAATTTCATTATTATAGTCCTTGTAGCTCGAAAAAAGTAATTTTTTTTGTCAATACGTCCCAGTAACCCCCTGCAACCCCCCAGAACTCTTGATTTGCTTAAAATTTATTCTTAGTGGATCCCTATTCAACAAAAGAAACATGCTTAACAAATTTCTAGTATATGGGTCTAACAATTAAAAACAGGAATTTTTTCTGTAACTCCTCTTGACCCCTCGCAACCATCCTTAGGGGTCAATTTTCGTTTTACTCTTTGTTAGAGGAACTCTATTCCATGAAAGGAACATGCCTACCAATTTTCAAGCAGGATGATCAATTAGTTTAAAAATGGAAATATTTATCGATTACGCCTCTTAATCTCCCGAAATTAAACTTAGTAGTTGATATTCGCAAAACCCATTTTTTAGCGGTTCTCTACGAAAGGAATCTGCTTATCAAATTTCAAGACTGTACGTCTAATAGTTTAAAAATGGGGATAATTATCTATAACGCCACTTGAGCCCCCGCAACGCCACTTCTGGGTCTGTTTTCACAAAACCATTTTGTAGGGGAATTGCACTCTATGAAAGGAATCTGCTTAGCAAAATTTGAATACTGTGCGTCCAATTAATTAAAAATGCAAAAAAATTATCAATAACGCCCCTTGAACCCCCGCAACGCCACCTAGGGGTCTATTTTCACAAAACACATTTCGTAGTGTATTTCTATCCTATGAGAGGAATCTGCTAACCAAATTTCAAGACTGTGAGTCTAATAGTTTAAAAATAGAAATAATTATTTATATCTGCCCTTAACCCCACGCAACACCTCTTGGGGGTCAATTTTCTCTAAACCCGTTTTGTAGCGGATATTTACTCCATGAAAGAAACATTACTACCAATTTTCAAGCAGGTAGGTCAAGTAGTTTAAAAACGGATATATTTATCTATTACGCCCCTTAATCCCCCGCAACGCCACTTAGAAGTCTGTTTTCACAAAACCCGTTTTGTAACTGATCATTATTCTACGAAAGGAATCTATTTATATATATCAAATTTAAAGACAGTGCGTCAAACAGTTTAAAAATGGAAATAATTATCTATAACGCCTCCTAAGCCCCTGCAACGCCACTTGGGGGTCGATTTTCACCGAACTCATTTTGTAGCGGATCTCTACTCTCTGAAAGGAATCTGCTTACCCAATTTCAAGATTGTACATCAAGTAGTTTAAACATGGAAACAATTATTTATAACGCCCCTTAACCCCCTGTAACACCCCTTGCGTTTCGATTTTCGGAAAATCCGTTCTTAGCTGATGTCTACTCTATCAAAGGAACATGTCTACCAAATTTCAAGTCTGTAGGTTGAATAGTTCCAGAGATTTCGTGATTAGTCAGTCAGTCAGTGAGTGAGTCGCTTTTCTCTTTTATATATATAGATTCCTTTTCTGTCCTCCCCTCAATAGATCACATGCGTGCGCCCACGTGGAAAACTGTGGCATTGAGGAGCGAATCACGCAACTTTTAATCTGCATTTAAACAGAGTAATTGCAAGCCGTATAAATTATCCAGATAGATATTAATTTACGGTTATAATTTTTTATACAACAAGCACAAGGGATCACTGGTAATTATTATACTTGATCTTAACTTAGTCTTGTGAAATTAATTGTAAAACACATTGTGCAGTACTGATACATTTATAAGTATATTATATCAATGTAAAGTAATGTAAGTATAATGTATCAATGTATAATGTATCAATGTAAGTATATTATATCAATGTATTTTATTTTTTTATTATGTCAGAACGTATTTTGTTTGTTTACCTGCCATAAATTAATAATTTTCTTAAATAATCTTTTGTTTTCAACTTTTCGATATACTCGCACCCCCCCCCCTCCTCGTACAGTTATCACGCCCGCCTAGGAGGCGCGCCCCACAGTTTGAAAAACACTGAATTAACGGAATGAAATGCCCCTGTCTTTGGCGCCAAATTAGTAAAGTTCGTCGCCAACAGCCCTCGTGTTGCTTTAAAATGCGACGTAAAAAGCAAGAAAGCACTCACTCACGCCACTAAAAACCTGCCTTGTAGAGGCACTGATGTGAGGCTCAAAGTCCTCACGTTGATTGAATAGGAAGTTTGGAGTTAAGTGACTCCTCAATAGCCTAAGGTTCAAAATTACGAGGTACGTCGCCAGTAATCCTTGTCTTGCTTCTGAATGTGTCGCTAATAGACAATCAGTACATATTTTAATTTTACTGGAGAGATTATACGAATTAGGAGCAATATTATCTGCATATAGGTTTAAATAACTCAATATCACCTTTAATCTCTTTTTGAACTGCTTTGGAGCAGTGGCACACACAAGGGGTTCTCCAAGTCCACCCCCCCCCCTCCCATAGCCCTTGATTTTTTTCCCTGATTAATTATAATCCTATGTATGTAGTACGTAAAACTGTGTATGTAGTACGTAAAACTGAGTTAAGTTGCTATTAATTAATTTTATTAATTAATGCAAATTATTTAAGCCCAGCGGCTGAGTGGTAGTACATCGCGCTTCCACCCCACTGATCCGGGGTTCAAACCCCGGACTAGGCAAGGTCGACATTCCTTCAGTGTGTCGATAACTAAGTACTAAGCTTGATTGGGAACTTACCACTGGGGGTTACGCGTCAGACTGAACACCAGATCGGAATACCTGCTCATGCACCTCAGGGCCCAAGGTCACGAATACTGATATGGACACAGTCGGCCTTGGCCCTCATGGTCTGTTGCATCACTGAGTTAAGTTAATTATTTATACAATAATTAGTTTTTTACTGTTTTTTGTTCTCGAAAACCGACAAAATCAAAAGAATACGTTGGATGGCGTATTGGAACATGATACGAGTCTAGTGGACTTTCGACCCTGGACCCACACCCCCCTTCCTTGAAAAATTCGTGTGGGCGCCACTGCTTTGAAGTATAGTTTTATATTGGAAAACAGTTCTCGCAATCTATTTGTACGAATTTCGAGAAACAAACGTGAGTTCACTTGATGAAGTAGGATCATTGAAAAGGGTTAAATTATAACAAAATATCGCAGTGAAACAAAACGAAATGTTTGCAAGATTTATACTCCTTGCACAATGCGAATGATATTGAGTAAGAAATTTAAGACTTTCCACAACGAGAGTGTTAGTTGAGTAATCCGAATGGCGGAATAGAAATCGATCCCCCCCCCCTTCTCTGATAGATGTGTGCAACAAAAAAGGGTATGGAGCCTTTAATCCATCTGGTCTTAAAATATTATCATGGAGGGGCGTGGAAATTAGGAAAGTGCGATATCAGCTCAGTTATCGTTCACAACATTGACCGAGAATCATCATAATAACTTTCTAGGAGGATTATAAGCAAATTAATTAATCGATATGTCTGATACGGAAATATAATGAAACAATGTTTAAATATCCTATATGTGAATAACGAAATATCGATTAAATTTGATTACTTCGATTTCGATATATCGATGAGTAACGAAATATTCTTATTATATTAATGGATTCAATATAACAAGGAAATGAAAACTACTCTAAAGTAGTAATTTCAAATCTTTAAAAGCTAAATATCTTCATCGATAAATAGAAATTTTAGATCATTTATTTAATTTGAAATCTTTCGGTGACTATTATTGATGCTAAAGATCCATCTCAAAGGTAGATTTTGAAATTTTTTGCTCTTTACTGAGAGTTTTCTTAAAAAATAAAATATAATAAGAACATGGGAAAGAATTGGACATCGTATCCATAGCACTCACCTCACGAAAATTGAAAATGCTGATCTGACAGCAAATATCAAACAGGTAAATTTATGTACGTAACATACGCACTGTTGTGAAATATAACAATAAGACAATTTACAAATAGAAAGAGAAATAAATTTGACGGATATATTATTGAATTGTATTGGCAAAGATCTATAAAGTGTTCACGATTTTACAAAGGCTTAATGTCTCGGTCTGCTTAAAAATATTGAAAATTGATTTAGAAATGGATGCAAAAAGTTGCATTTCTTAAACTTCATAATGAACAAACTATAACATAGCACAGGGGTGCGCCAACAGCGGCGCATCATGACAGTCAGAAAGACAATTATAGAGAAAATGATTTCTAAATTTGGTTCAACATATGAGCAAAGTTTTTCTTTTCTAAAAAATGAACTAGAGTAAATATAGACGCAAGTTGACTGACATTAACTTGCAGACTCTTGTGAGAATTTCAACAAGCAATCGGACTCTTGATTTTTTTAAAAAAATTGTTCTAAAAAGTGTTAGGGCACATTTGTCTTGTAACGAATCTATCCACGTTTTTCCTAATAATCCTCTTGGGGAATTACTTACTTTAAATATTTTTTAATTGAAAACTTCCTCCCGAAGAAGAAGACGCGATATATGCAAATTATATCAAGTATTAGCTTTCGGGTTCGAGAGAGAGATGTTAGAAGCTAAAGGATAGCGTGACTATTAACGTAAAGCTAGACGGGAGCCCTTCGTAGATTATTTGATTAATATTAAGATTGACGATTGGATCAATTAGTTGTTAAATTGGAATCAGTTGGATTGGATTGGACTATTTTAGAAATTATCTTCAAATATAAGAAGGTGTGTTGTCTGGAAGGGCTAAGTGTAAACGATCCGATTGATTATTTCTCCAATTATCTCGTCTACTTCGTTATTGATCCCATATGTATCAATTGGTGCATTTCTGATCTTAAGTTGTAGAATTGTGTTGTTGTTGAGAATAGTAAATAAATTGTGTTGTTTTGATTATGTGACTAGTTTTCCTACTAACTCTCGTACACTAATGGATGGGGTAGCTCATCCACATTACATAGTTCACGAGCCAAAACAGTAGTTCATCCCTGACATTGAAAATATAATGTATTCCAAAAAGAAACCGAGAACCTAAAGTGAATTTGTTTGGAAAAAGCATTCTAAAGATAGCATAGCAACCAAAATTATCACGTTGCTCAAACTGGAATTTTGCCGGGACATTTTGCCTGTAAACAGAAAACGCATCGGACGGACGCAAAAACTTAGTCTGAAAACGTAATTTAGACTCTAAGTTTAAATACGCAGCCCCTTAAAAAGTGTGATTTGCATTTATACCCGCATTATTACTTAAATTTAAGTGTAAATATTTTCTGTAGTATAAACATTTGTATTATCTCCATCTCTGGCTGTTATTCGAACTCAACCAACGGCATCAAATTGCTTTAAATCATACATTTTTGAGTTACTCATTTATACTTAATCATAAAAATTATTTTTATAAAAGCATTAGGATGTCGATAGGAATGGAAACCGAGAAAATTATAGAGTAATTAACAAGATTATTTTCACAACATATATGGTCAGTATTTTATTTTTGTTTTGCTGAAATTACACTCCATGTCAGCCATAAAGGAGAGAAAACAATCAACATTGATGTACAAAACAACAATTCTTTACACAACTCTTACAAATCATTTTTGATTACTTTACACAACACTCTCTCTCTAGTTAATAGAATAAGACAAAAACATTTACGATAAATTACAAAATTAAATAAAAGAATAATTAATACATCGTGTTCCAGAAAAGTCATTATGAAAACTAACACCCTACAAACATTTATCAAAACCCACCGAACAAAGCGACCCTTAATTCCGCCCCCTGTTTTTGTCTCTCTTCCAATTACATATAAATCGGTGCAAACGAAACTCGAGCCCCCCTAAGTGTTTCGTTCGGTCAAGAAACAATTAATTATTGTTAATTACCTAATTACTAGGGGCCGGCCGGATCCGAGGTGAAAGAGATTGGGCACTTACCGAGAAGCTCCGGCCATTAGTCCGGCTCCTCCCCAGACGGTCCGGCAACCCCCCGCTTCTATTGATTAGATTCTGCTCTCCCCCTGGTCCCCTAATCACGGTCACTCCCTCTGCCACCCCTTGTGGCTGTAGGTTTGAAGGTCCGGTTTTTAATGAATTGAGAGGGGGCGGGGGATTGTACCATTTGATAAAAAAAGGGGAGAAGGAGTGTGAGAGTTTTTTTTTTCTATACATAAGTGGGGAAAAAGCAAAAAAAATTTAGTCTCATTTTGAAAAGTTCTGAAATAACTAGATGTTGTGTTTTTCTAGAAAATGTCAAATAAATTAATTCAAGAGGACATGGTAGGATTTATCAAAAAAACATCTTTGATTTAATGGTTTTTACATTTTTTTTTCTGCTTTTAATCTATGTGTATATGTTGCGTAGAAAAAGTTTTTGAGCTCTAAATGCTACAAAAAAGTTATCAACTATTATTTCTTTTTAAAAAAAAATTTAAACCTTTATTAAAGGATTTTAAAATGCTACTTCTCCTACAATAATTGACTTAGACACATGAAATTTGATTTATACAGGTACATCAAACTATGTATAACAAAAGTTGGTATGGAATTTAAACTAATATATGATTGCTGTTCATAAAATTACTTTTTCTTTTATGAATGCTTAGTGAAAATTACTTGAAAAAATGCCTAAGTTCTAAGTTTAACTAATTTCTCAAAAATATAAATATTGCTTTCAATCAAAAATGCAGAGCAACTTTTGTTGCGTGTACTAATTGCAATAGTTAGAAAAAATATCAAAGCATTCGGCACATTAGAACCATTTTTTTAGCATTTTAAATGAAGATAAACTAGATATATTTTTCTTTCTGAGAAAAAGTCAGTTTAATGCATTTATTTCTCATTGAAATGTGAATAAAAACGAACATAAAAGTTATAACTCTGGGGGTGGGGTGGGGGTAACTGAAAGCTCTCAAATTTTGTGATATTATAGAAAATTGTAAAAAGAATAATGTAGCCTAAAAAATGTATTTGAATTTTTGACCGATTTTTTTCATTTGTATTGTATTGCATCGTAATTGTACTAAATTGTACTTTGTAAACTTAAACAATCTTACTTTGCCAAAAAAGAACTAAGAAAGGCTACGAAACATCAAAGGTTATGATTCGGTTTCTAAGAAGAATTCCTTTTGTTAAAAGTTTTGAAATTTAAAATATGAAATAATGCTTCTTTATAAAAATCCTTATTTATCTGTTATTTGTTAAACAATAAATGATTCAGTTTCTCGAAACATGTTGAAAAACTTTTTTCTCAATGTAAAATTTCAATTATTAAATGTCTGAAGCTCCATCCTCAGAAATAAATTCTCTATAAGATACATTTAAAAAAAAATTAAGGAAATTGATTGATGCTAGTTTAATTTTGAATTGGGACAAAATGTAAGAAAGTAAATTTTTCTTATTGTTTCTATATTCTACAAATTATATTTAATCAAATAAACTAAATCAGTAATTCTTAACTGAAGTAACACTAGAGAAGTTAACGATGAAGGGCAAAATAATAAACACTTTCATCTTAGAGAAAATGAGTTAATCTACAGAATACAAATTAAAAGATGTTTGTAGCTCATCTTTCCTCTTCCTCTTTCGATTCTGTCTTTGTAAAATCCCATTCTTGAAGTTTTAAAGAGAAAAATTAATAAGATTTGAAACGAAATTAAAATTTTATTTTCAGAATTTAAACATAATTATGGGTTCTAAGATTTTGTTTTAATTTCTGCACATTTTTATAGGTAATTAATGTAACTAATAAATATTTTGCAAAGAACAAATATTACAAACAGGATGATTGTTAAATTATTTGATTAAATAAAACCCCACATCGAATTTTAATTTCATAACAAATGCTTATACTTAAATAATACAGTAATTTTTTTTTTTTTTTTTTTTTTGAAACAACCATATACTTTACGAACATCGTAGGTAAATTACATATAGTTCAGATATAAATCAGTTTAATAGTGTTTAGTTCAAATAAATTATTTATTTTTAATGGCAAAAAATATTCTTTAAACATTTAATCTTATGTTTTTACTTCGAAATTTCAAAATAATTTCTATGAAAATAAACTTAAGCTTGAATTTTTGAATGAAGTATATGTTTTTATTTAGCTTTGTTAAGGTTATATATTGAAAATAACCCGAGATAACTACATAAATGAAACATTAGAACAAAACTAATTTTTACTTAGACTTTAAGTTTATTTAAATGTGTGTTAAGATTCTTTTTTTTAATTCTATTGTGCCATGATTCCAATTCTATAGTAACTAGATAATGTTTTTATAGTAATATGTATAGTAACTAGATTTGTTGAAACTGAGAAGTATTCAAGTTTGAATTATTAAATAAAATATAGAAAAATCATGATGATGAAAATATTATTAAAATTTAAAAAACTGTTAAAGAAACTATAGTAGAGTGTATGACTTCGTTAAAAATAAAAAAAATGATTGAGTTATTGAAGATTGTCAAACAAGATTTTCAAAATATTTGAAATCATTTAAAGTATGAATTATCGTTTTAGTATAAAAATAAAAGATAATTAAAACTATATTCAAACAATATATGAATAAATATAGCATTATAATATTACTCGCATCATTAAATATTAGTATATAAAAATGTAACTGTAAATTCAAAAATTTTAAAAAAAACAACTGAGATGCTAATTTTATATTATTTTTTATACTGCGTGAAATACGTTTTCGTTTTTATTCTGCTGGAAAAGATATTATGTATATTTTTACCAAAAACATTTCACAATAAAAATATATACAGATTTATAAATGTAACACACAATATCAATTTAAGTATCAAAAAGATAAATTAAAAGTTTTTGAAGCACACATAACAATTTAAAATACATTATAGCAGAAATATCTCATACAATACAGTACTTTAATAGTAATCATTTTGAATTGCTTATTCAATATAATACAAAATTAAGATTTTTAAAATAATTTTTCATGAATTATGTAATTTAATATTCATCAAAACAAATGTTATTCTTCAATACATATTTAAAGTGTCTTACTTTCTACGAAATCTTCACAATAAGGCTTCGATTGAGGATGGAACAGTTCCTTACCTGAAAAAAAAAAGAAAATGTTACATTTATAAAAATATGTAAACTATGTAATCCCACTGTGTAAGAAAAAGAGCTCTGTGCTCACGTATCAGAACGTCGACCAGTAAATTGTTGAAAATGTGGTGAATCTGTGCCAAGATTTTGTGGAGATTTTTAAAAACTTCCCCCTTATAAGCAAAGTTGAGTTTGAGCCTGATCCGGGACGTTTATTTGTGATTGGCGAATATATATTAAGGAATTTGGCGATGGCTTTCATTTGGTGAAAATGATGTATGGTACATCAAGTACCCAAGCGCTTTATTATAATCTTTATTTAATAGAAATCCTCACTTCTTTGTAATAATTGATAAGTTGAATGAAACCTGATAGTTATTTCAGAAAAGTTTGTAATGGAGGAATTATCTCATCCATTAGTGTACGAGAGTTAGAAGGAAAACTAGCCATAGGGACAAAATAGCACAGTTTATTTACTATTCTCAACAAACAAATTCAACAACCCAAGTTAAGAAATGCACTAATTGATAAATATAGTAGAGCGAAATAGACGAGATAATTGGAGATATAATAAATAATCGGATCACTTACACTTAGCACTTCCAGGCAATACACCTTCTTATATTTGAAGATAATTTCTAAAGTAATCCAATCCAAATAGATCGAATCCAAATTAACAACTAATTGACCCAATCGTCAATCTTAATATTAATCAAATAATCTACGAAGTGCTCCCGTCTAGCTTTACGTTAATTTTCCAGCTATCTTTTAGCTTCTAACCTCTCTCCTTCTCAAACCCGGAAGCTAATACTTAAATACGCGGCTTAATTTACATATATCGCGTCTTCTTCTTTGGGAGAAAGTTATCAATTAAATAATATTTAAAGAAAGTAATTCCCCAAGAGGATTGTTAGTAAAAATGTGGATAGACCCGTTACAAGTTGAATAAAATCAAACTCTCTTGGAATAAATAACTATTTGATAGTAAAAATTTAACTTAAGTTTATAAATAAGATGTTTTTAACCTTTTTGTTTAAAGTGAGAGACAGAGATGACATATATTAAATAAAGTGACTTCCCACTCAGAATTAATTTCTTTACAGGCACACTTTTCCTTGCGCTTTTTAAAATTGCATTTTCCTTATTCTTAAACAACCTTTAAGAGTTAATTCTCAGCTAGGCATATTACACTAAAATTATTGAGCTTTCCTGGATCTCTTCTCCTATTCAAATATGTCAAGATCATCCGGTGACCCCAAATCATTGAGGGATCAAATTGAGACTACAGCAAAAGTTTTGTGGCAGCAAAAAAGTAAGAAGAAAAAAAAATTTTGAAAAATAATAAATGAAAAAAACAGTCCCCAGATATTATCGCCAGATAAAAAGAAGCCAATTTCCACTCAGGTGAATCCTAAGGAGAATTTTGTTGAACTTAAATTCTCTGGGCAACGCTGGGTAGATGGCTAAACTTCCAATCAATGCCACTGGAGAAGAAGCAGGGGTACATCAAGACCCAGGCGACCAAGTGTGAAATTGTGCCAGCGCACCTGGGGACCCCACCGGGTACACCCCAGTTTGAGATAAGACACCCCCCTCTCTTAATGGTAAAAGGCAGTTTTCTCTTTTATTATTAACCTTCTATTTTTTTTCACTTTGAACTACCCATTTACTTCAAAACTCCCTTCACTTGTTGGGATTCACTCTCACGAGACCGGATCTTTCTTTAGTAAATAATTTTAGTCTACAAGCGACTTGGTATATAGATAACTATATATATATTTCTTTTTTTATTTAGAGTAAGTAATACTGCTTTTTATATTTTTCTCCTCTTCTTTCTCTTCAAAACTCATTTTCCAGATTTTTATCTCGGAAAAGTGTATATGTAAGAGTATATAAGCTCGGTTGTTATGTTATGTCTTTTTTTTTCCTTCTCCTTCGCCTTGTTTAAGTGTATATATATATTTTTTCCTCTAAAATTTGTTTTTTTTTGTTCTGTTTCTTTTGTGAGTGTGCCTTCGTTGAGAAAAGTGGGTTTCATGCTCCGCGGACTCCCTGCTTGCTCGTCGGGAGAACTTTATTTCGCTCAGATGATCGCAGACGACGCAAGATGAGCTGTTCTTTTGTTGGGGGCAAGGGAAGGGTTTTTCGGGGAGTTTTCTAGATTGTAGAGGTTAATCTACAATTCAGTTAAGGATATAATAATAAATTGAATATATATTTAATGAATATCCTATTTTTAATCTATTGGGAAATGCATGCTAATATGAATGGGGATATAAAACTTAACTTCTGAGTTGAAATTTAACTAAGTATAACTTCACACATATATTAATATTAAAAATGAAATGTAATTTTATACATAACCCATAAATAAAATTCATTTATTTTTATTTGGAAAACTAATAAAACTGTTTATTAACAATATTTGACGTTTGAAGGAAAAAATTGATTTATTTAAGAGATTGTTGCTTCGGGATACTATTCTCTTTTAAGGGGTCTAAGGGGTGTTAAAAAATTTTTTTTCGAATTTTCGAAAAAAATATATCTTGTTCTTCATTTTTTTTCTGAACATTTTGATACTAACCACGTGACAATACTCTAAAAAACTTCGAAAGTTATTCAAAAAATTGCAAACAGCAATTTAGTCATAACAACTTTTAAATGGACACATGCCACGCCCATTTATTTTTAAATTCATGCATACCATTTATTTTTTTGTTTTTAATAAGCCTCATGAAATATTTTAAGCGCTGAGTGATCAGAAGGAAGCCTGCAACTCAACACATTCATTCTGCTGTGTTTTGATTCTCTTGTGTTTACTTTAGTACACGTTTTTTTAAAACGCTTATCTAAAGCGAAGATTTTTGTTGTTTATTTTGAAAAAATCGTTGGGCAATGTGCCCCAGGAAAAGATTTAAGGAAATAATATTTAAAGGTAAGTGACTCACATGTTACAGATATTAAACATACGAAGAAGTGTGTAAAATGAAAAGTAAAGTAAGTGTGCCGAAATGAAAAATGCTTCTAGTAAAAAACTTTCAGGAATTCTGACTTCATTAAAGTCAAATCTTGTTAAGGTAAGTGAAAACTTCAAAGAATATCGTATTTTTTTTATTTATTTAACCTTTAGCTCTATTTTGTCAGTATCATGCTGTTTAAAAATGTCATAAACCATTAACAATTAATGAAAAATCCACTCGTGGTTTATGTTCGAATTTTTGAAATACATTGTAAAAATGTGGGAGCATTTGTACTTTTTCAAGCTGTGAAAACATTGGGAATAAAAATAATGCTCCAGAAATTAACAGAAGATCTATTTTAGCAATGGATGCATAAGGTCAAGGTTTAGAGTCATTAAAAACCTTTTG